>CANTUR010000084.1:600000-855375 GCA_947683625.1 Mallotus nudiflorus | reverse complement strand
AAGATCCTTGTGCTTGATGGGTTTATCATCTCTAATTACTTTCCAGTACCCATCACATGTGGCTCTATTGGGTTTGGTTCTGGTTCTATTCTTGTAGTTCTTGTCTCTTAGCAAACCTCCTTTATGGTAAGAAGATGAACTGTATCATGCCCAATATTACCATCTATTGCAGTTGATGGTGTAACAACTTCAACTTTTTTTTTTTTTGATTACCTGAAACCCAACATCAATAGTGTTTACAAAAAAAACACAGAGCACCAAAATATGTAAATAAAATGCAATAGCTTTTATGGAGGTATCCATTTACAGAATTTTCATTTAAAATCTCTTACATTAAAATAATAAATGAAGAGAAGATGATGCAATGCATTTGAATTGAGTCGAATCCATATTGTCAAAATTCAACTTATCCTTTTTCTTCATATTATTTGAAACAAAGAAAGCAAGAAAGTACCTTATCTTTGGGGCCGCAAAAGCAAGGAAGGACCTTATCTTTAGGGCTGCAACTTGACATTAACACAAAAAGCAATGCAAAGCTACACCAACAGAAAATATTATGAGCAACCTTTTTTTTTTCGTTTCCTCATTTCCAATCAGTTTTATATAGAACCAAAAATCAATCAATCAATCAAAAAAAGCCCCAAATTAGCATGGTACAATATCCTTTAGCCTTTCCTATTCATGGTACAATTCAAAATTAAAAAAAAAAAAAAAAAAGCAAACCCATGAAATTAAAAAGTAAAAATTAATGAAACTACAAGTCTATAAATGCATAAGAACACATTAAAAAGGAAAAAAAGGAAAAAAAACAATTGAATTGGGAAAGAATTAGAAACTTTAGAGAAAAAAGATTTAAAATTAGAGAGAAATAGAATATGTGTTTTAGAAAAAGAAAAAAAATATTTTCAAGAGCACCAAGAGGATTGGAAGATCAAGAAGAACTCGGGCTGCACAAGCTACATATCTCTCTCTCTCTCTCTCTCTTTATATATATATATATATATATATATATATATCTGTGTGTGTGGATAACAGTCAAATGATAGATGACCTTTACAGAGATTGGACTTTATAGTTCCTAGCAAAGAGTCTTTGAAGTTCTTAAACCTCATATCTCTAAGAGTTACAAGGATAGAAGTGTCCAATCTTTCTCTTGCTAACGACTTTATGCCTATTTGAACAAAACCTATATGGATATAATAGAAACCTTTAGCTATGTGTTTATCTAAAGAGGTTGAAGAAAAAAGTTTTATCTCGTCTCTAGCTTTCGATAACTGGATATCTCTTTCTTTAGTTTTTATAACATAATTTGACTTTAAAAGATTTAACTTTTGGGTTTTATAAACATGGTCTTTATAATAATCTGTGAGTTTCCAATCATCAATGCACTTTTTAAAATTTTCAATAGTGATTTCATCACTACTGACTATATTCTTTTGAGCTTTAACTAAAGAGGAAGTAGAGGAAGAAGAAAAAGTGGTTCTACCAAAAATTGGATTCATGATATAAAATTATTTTCAATAATGAGGGTACACCAACAATTCACTGGCTAAGTCATTCACCCTTCAGAATGAGGCCAAGAACTATTCAAACCAAAAGCTTTCCCAATAAACTTCAAGACCAAATTAGACTTTTGCTAGACATTTTCCTACTGGAATTATGAACAAGCATGGTTTAATACCTTTCTCTTCCAAATAATAAAAGAACCCATTCCTGGATATTCTTCCTTAATGATCATTCTGATATCTCAAAATTTCCAGCATGGTTTTCCAAGTAGTGGAATAATTATGGACCCATTCCTGATATCATTCCCCCAGACATCCATGATGGATATGAGTATTCAAAATAGTAGATTGGATCCATCTAGCTATACTAGAAACCCTATAGCACTTGATACTTCACAATTTGTTAACCAAAGTATTAGCTTTTTAGATAAAGCCCTTGAATATGTTTCTATAAATGACACATTTTAAGAACGATCTCATGAAATCGCCAAACTCTATTGGCCAATTGTCTATCCATCTCACTTAGGATCTGTCCAAAATAGGTTCCTAAAACTAGAAATAGGTAATCAACCTAATGCTCTAGTTCAACCTAATTTAGTGTCAATTATGTTTATGAGTGGAACATAGATGGAATGACTGATTACCAAATCCTAAATTTTTTACAACAAATGACAATGGCATCCAATGCATACAAAACTAGACAGGGACCTCTGATAAGACAATAATTGAACTTATCATAGCAAGTGTTGATACTCAAATTTTGATAGTCCTAAAAAATTTGATGATAAAGGATTCTTATCAGTCAGACAGGGGGAAAACTCCTTCAAAGTCTTTTCGGGTATGCTTAGACTGAGTAGAAACCTAAAAGAAACAAAAAATGGCCAGACAAGCACCCCAAAACCCTTTTTTAAGCCATGTTAGCCCAAATGAGTAGGAAAGACCCATCTAGGTGGGCCTACCCACGAGTGTGGGTTCACACCAACCACACCTATGGGTCATTTGACCCATATGGCCCCCCTACATAGGTCATTTGACCCACGCATGTGGCTTCAGCTCGTTCTCGTGGGTCATTGGACCTAAAAGCGTGGATCAAAGGCCTGGAAATATAAAAATTCAAAAAATTACCTTTTTTAGAGGCTTAGCTCATTTTCCAATAAATCCTCTCATAGAGAGAGAATTCCATACTATTGTAAATGATTTTTTTCTCTCTCCTAAGGCACTTGGAAACCCATTTTACCTACATACTCAAACCAAAATCACTCTTTTTCTTAGGATTTAGATCGATAAATCCAAACCAAGATCTAACTAAGTCAAAGCATGCTACAAGGATAATTACCTAGTCCCTCTGGAGATTTCCCAATCATTTTTAATTAAAAATTGCATTTTTCTCTTCTTTTTTTATGTTATTTCTTTTATTTTTATGATTTTTTTTGCATTTTATTTATTTTATTATGAATATTCATTATTTCTAGTAAAGTTGTGATTTTGTGGTGATCTTGAAGTTTGGCTATAAAATATGTTGGAGAAGTGGGTAGTTCGGGTGAATACAAGAGTATTTGCATTCATTTTTGCATTTTCTCCACCATTTTTGCATCATTTTTCTTTTATGTGAACAATGGGTATTTTTGGTGTAGACCAAGCTTCTTTGTTAATGGTTTTGCATCATTTTAATTCATTATATTTATTTATGTAATTTTTATTTACTTTTAAATTATTATTTATGCATTTTTATTATTTTTATTGTCATTTTTCTATTTTTGGAGCTTTTATGCTTTTTATGGTAAATTTGGCATTTTTATCATAAAGTTTGGTAAAAATAACTCCTTTATCATGTTTATTATTTTATTTCTGTATTTTATTTATTTTATTAATATTTATGTATTTTTTGCCTTTTTATTATTGTTGTTGTCTTTATCTCTCTTTGGATAAAGTTGTCATTTTTATTATAAAGTTAATATTTTTTTTATAGTGAAAATGACATATTTATCACTTTTATTATTTTAATTCTGCATTTTATTATTTTTGTTGTTTTTGCTATTTTTATCATAAGGTTAACATTTTTATGGTAAAAATGACATTTTTATTATTAGTATTACTTAAATTCTGCATTTTTATTATTTTTATTGCATTTATTGTATTTTTACCATTTTTATTATTTTTTGCCATTTTTTTATGCTTCTTCTTGATAAATTTACTATTTTTATTGTAAAGTTAATATTTTTATGATGAAAATAGTATTTTTATCATTTCAATTATTTATTTGCATTTCATATTTTTATCAATCCCATTCTTCTTATATAATGAAAATGGTAATTTTATGCCAAAATGCCCAAATTTAAAATCCTTGTATCATGCATACCCATTAGCATTCTTATTTGATTATTTGTTTGATTATTTTGTTATTTCAATTATAGATGAATGAAATATATTAAATTGCCTTGAATACTATGTGTGCTTGCATATGTGTGAAAGCTAACATTTGTTTTAGAGGTTTATTAGAATAGGAATCTCCTTTTATTTTCCATTTTTTTATGTAATTAATAGAATAGGGAATTCTCTAAGGAAATGTAATCCTTAATCTTGATTCCCTTTTTATTTTAATTTTGGATGTATTTATTAGAATAGGCTTTTTTCGAAGGTTGTAATCCTTAATCCCTTTCCACGTTTCTTTTTATTTTGCTTATTTGTGTGTTTATTTTATTTATTATTTCTTGCATGCTTGTGTGCCACTTGCTATGTGCTTATTTTTTTGCATCATTACTTGCCTAATTGATGTGATTGATGAATGTCTATTTTTCTTGTAATGTATGCGCGCCAATTCCAATTACCCCACATTTCAATCCTCAATTTAAATTAACTAGTAATCAAATGTGGTACATGCATCATAAAACCTAAACTAGGGATGAAGTAATTGGTAATTAAGAAATGTATAAGAAGAAACGGGATAAGTAACTCCTACCCCCCGAACCCAAAGTCTCTGCTTAGGAAGTGGGTTCTTGATTCACTTCTTCCTAATTAAATCAGGTGGCGACTCCAATCTGTAAAGCCTATTCAGGCAAATCCTCCCATAAATCAATAACAACCGGTAGATGATTACAATTAGCCTGTATTCCCCATTATGACACTAATCCTATTCCTCCCATCCCTTCAAAAGCATGAGCACGTACATCAGGTTTCTCAAGACAACTGAAAGGTTCGTGGGATGATCATCTCACAAAGTAACAATAGCTTGATATCTTAAATGTTATCCAAACTGATGATGAGGGATATATATATATATATATATATATATATATATATATATATATATATATCTCTGCTTAGGAAGTGGGTTCTTGATTCACTTCTTCCTAATTAAATCAGGTGGCGACTCCAATCTGTAAAGCCTATTCAGGCAAATCCTCCCATAAATCAATAACAACCGGTAGATGATTACAATTAGCCTGTATTCCCCATTATGACACTGATCCTATTCCTCCCATCCCTTCAAAAGCATGAGCACGTACATCAGGTTTCTCAAGACAACTGAAAGGTTCGTGGGATGATCATCTCACAAAGTAACAATAGCTTGATATCTTAAATGTTATCCAAACTGATGATGAGGGATATATATATATATATCTCTGCTTAGGAAGTGGGTTCTTGATTCACTTCTTCCTAATTAAATCAGGTGGCGACTCCAATCTGTAAAGCCTATTCAGGCAAATCCTCCCATAAATCAATAACAACCGGTAGATGATTACAATTAGCCTGTATTTCCCATTATGACACTGATCCTATTCCTCCCATCCCTTCAAAAGCATGAGCACGTACATCAGGTTTCTCAAGACAACTGAAAGGTTCGTGGGATGATCATCTCACAAAGTAACAATAGCTTGATATCTTAAATGTTATCCAAACTGATGATGAGGGATATATATATATATATTTGTGTGTGTGTGTGTGTAAAAGAGAGTGTAGATGAAGGGGAAGTGAGAGTAGCGACATTTTGAGGGCGAGAAACATTTTTTTTATGTTTAAGCATTAATGAAGAAGAGGGTAGACATGTAAATATTTTTTATATGGTGGAAACACAAGTAATTAATGCAAGTTTGAGTTATTTTTGTTGCTTTGGTTATCTTTTAGGATATTTTTGAAAAAAATTCCAAAAAACCATTCAATTTAAAACACCAAAAAATATTGAGGAGCACATCACAATAAAAAAAAATATAAATTTTGATTGTTTGGACTAGAAGTTTCCTCCAGTCCATCTCGCCAATTGATATTGTCCTTGACTTCCCTAAACTATGAAGCTAATTTATAGTTTGGTAGGCCTGAAAATGACTATTGATTTAGAATGTGTAGTTGGTTTATTAAGGTAAATGTGTTTGCACAATTTAAGTCAAGGTAGAGATTTATTTAAGTATTTGACTTAAATCGTGAGAAGTCCAAATTGGATTTGGATGAGGAAAAATTAACTCTTAGGATTAGAATTAATTTTGGAATTATTTTAAAACTTCCCAAACAAGTTTACTTGAGGCCAAAGGTATAGAGGTCTATAAATATAAGGTTTTCAAAGATGCCAAATATCACACATATAAGATAACTTGGGGTTTGCAAGTTTAAGCGGTGGAAGCTAGGAAGCCAAGAATACAAGACAACTTTGGATTTGCAAGTTTGAGTGGCATTTATATTTTGATGTGAGAATAGCATTAATGGGCTTGATATAGGAATAACATCAAAAGGCTATGGTGTGGGAATAACATCCAAAAGGCTTAAGGCTTTGGGAAACACATGTATGAGTTCTTATAATTTTCACTAGGATTTTTAGAGAGAGCTTCTTCTATTCTAGAGGGTTGTTTTCTTCTAGAGTTTTTATAAGGGTGGAATTTATCTCGATGGTTTATAAAGAAGTTCTCTGGGATTTCTATAGAGGTGAGAAGAGTATGTATTCTTCTAGTTTATATGAGAGGGTATTACAAAATTATAGATATGAGTTTTGATTAACTAAAGGGGAGTGACAAATTCTTGTATTGATATTTTATCTCATATAGTTAAGAATTATTATCTCTCTATGAATGTTGGCATTTAAACAATGAACCACATAAATCTTGCGTGCTTTTTTTCTGATTTTAATTTTAATTTTGACATGTTTGTTGCTTGGTTTAATTGGAAGGATTTTTACCAACATTAAAGACTAAAAACTTTGAGAAAACCAATCTAAAATATTACATGTATTTATGTGTGGGACCATGTGTGTGTGTTTGTGTAAGAATTTAGTTCCCAGTAATATAATTAAATCTTACTCAAGCCTTAAATAAAAATTTATAAAATGATAGCTATAATTAATTTTAAAATTAATGAATATAATGAGATTGAGCACATGCACATACGTTAAATAAGGGTAGTAAGACCTTATCCAGGACATGGCTGGATTTTATGAATTGTAAAACAATGTCTGGGATACTACAATTTCACCCTTTATAATTTAATCGAGAATTGTTCCTAGGGCATAGACATGTGAATGAATTGACAAAAATTTATGTTATTATTGGCCATGTTAAATTATAACTATTTTTGGGATAGTGCTCGAGATTTAATATGCCTTTAGGGCAAATCCAAGTGGTTAGTTGTGCGTATACAAACTTGTTAGACCTTCGGTGTGCTAAATGGTACCCGTTACATTGATATCTACCTATATATATATATATATATATATATATGCTCATTAATCTATTAATCACTTGGTTTATTTAAATTAAGAATTTATCCTTCACGTGACCATTAATATTAGCCTAAATGGTAATTGTTTAATTTTTTATCGATTGAGTAATTTTTTTCAGGATAAAAAAACATATAATAAACTATTGGTTAATAATTCATGTTAAAAGTGATTCTAGGATGAAATTAGAATCAATGATAAAATATTATTAATTATAATTTAAATGCCTTAAATTAATTACAAAACTTTAAATATAGCTATATTAATGAATAATTAACATGTTTTGTTTATTTAAATTTTCTTTTGATTATTTGATGTTGTTAATTTTTATTGGACATACCATAATCCTATTTCTTATTATTCTAACTAATCATTGGGTATTTTCTTTTGAAAATACTCACACCTCACTACTTACTTTTTCAAGTTAATTGTATAGCCTCTTGTTTTAGACACACACATACACACACACATAGAAGGGCTGTAAATTTCTTATGATTGGATGGTTATGAGTCAACAGGGATGGGAGGAAAAGATGATGATAAAATACTCGCTAAACCACTATGTTACTGCAAAATTAGACTGGAAAGTGCAGGTTGAACCTATAAATGTACCTTTTTGCACTTTGATTGTGAGAGAAAATCATAGGAAGCATGTCATTATGGTGTTTCTTATGATTTATGAGACTGCTTTTGAAGTTCATGTCTATCTAGTCCTAACCTAGTGCTAATGAAGATATAAGGATATATTTTTGTTTGTTATCCATGTAATCCTATAATATATATATATAACTATGGTGGTTAGGGTTACTTGACTCAAGTTGGTTACAACCTTATCATTTTGGTGTAAATAGATTTTATATGTTTAGTTGTAATTAGTACTCTATCTTTTTGTCTGGATGTACAAAGAAATGTAAATATTCTGATTAGTAAATGGTAGTTTTTCTACCATTCTCCTTACTAATGTGATAAATGTTGCTTATTAAGACTTGATGGTATTTATGCTGAATTTGAACATGATAATATTGGATTTCAGCAATATGTATAAGATGAGTTAGAGAATGTTTAATGGAATTAATTTTCTGTGTAGTTAAATAATTTACTATGTATAACTAAAATTATGCTAGATGAAGTTGTAATATTTTGATATTAATTATAAGATTGGTGCCTTGCCTTATGAGCTTTTCTTATTTGATGTTCTTAGGGTAATACTCTAATAAGGGTGCTAGTAGGGTAGGGTGACACATATGCCTATAATACGAACATGATGTGAATCCAAGTTCAAAGCCTAAAGAGATCCAAGATCCATTAATAGTACAAGAAGGCCCAATCATAAGGTCCAAATCCAAGAAGCTTCAAGAAGCCATACTGGGTTTAATTAAGGACATTTGGAAAGCCCACGAATTTCAGCCCAATAAGGCATCCATGGAGGCCCAAGGAATAATATTTAACTTGTTTTTGTGTTAATAACAATTAGGGTTACATGTAGCCACCATATACAAGTTAATAGGGTAATTAATACCAAGTAATGGTTATTATTATGGGTAGTGGTTACTAAAGTTAATGGGGTAATCAATACCAAGTAATGGCTATTAATGTGGGTAATGGCTATTAAGGCCATTTAAGAGTCAAAGTAATCCTATGTGTGTGAGTCTATTTTAGTAGTGTGAGCATGGACTTGTACTCTATATAAACAAGTCCTTTTCTTTCTTTTGTAACATGAATGAATTTGATATATGAATTATAACTTTGTTTGAGTTTTATTGTGAGGAATTTTGTCTTTAATTTCTTGCATAAACTTTGTGACTTATCAAGCTTTATTCTAGCTTGTGGTGTCAAAATCTAAATCTTTGTTTTCTTTTATTTATCAAACTTTCTTGTTTGTGGCATAAGAGGAAATTCAAAGTCTATCTTAGTATCTTTATCCTTGTTGGTAAAGGGGTTAAGTAGCATCTATCTTCTTACTTCAATCTTTGAACGATCCAAATTTGTGGATTAAATTGGTAATTTCTAGTTTTCTTCTAATTCAACTTATCATAGTGTTCTTGCTATTGGGGAGTTAATTGATGAAACCTACAATTCCCATCATAAGTGGTATCAGAGCATTGGGTCAAGATTGAGGTTTGCGTATCCAAAACTATCTTTTAGTTCTCAATATCTTGTGTTCATCTTATATTTTGCACCTTTCTTGCTATCTATTATTCTTGTTATTTTTTTTTTATCTTTATTCTTCTTATCTCAAGATTTTGTTTGCAGATATCAAAAAAAAAAAAAATTCGTCCATAAAAAAAAAAAAAAAAATTCGTCCATAAAAAAAAAAGTATATGTTATCTTTGATATTCCTATGTTATATCTCAGTTTACATTAAAAAAAAAAATTGACTCTTCATATTCCATTGAGATCTATCTTTATAATTCTGTCTCTTTGTGTTCTTTGATAATCTATCTTTGTTTTTCATTTCTATTAGCCTATTTGTTACAAATTGTTCTTTTCTTTAAGCCTACCTTATTATTTTCTTGTTAGCCTACCTTATTTTTTATCATTGATTACTACATTCTTGAATTTTGTTTGATTGAGAAACTTAGTTAATCTAAGAAATCAAAAGGAAAATTTGAGAGGTAAAAGGCAAGAGTGTGAGATCATTAGAGAAAAAGCCAAAATTGAGTGTAAACACGAGTGGTATACATCAATTTTGAGTGAAACACGTGAGGGAGTGTTGTGAGATTATTTTTTTTTGTCTATTTTCTTTTGTTAAAATTTTAGGTTTTACAATCATGTCAAAAGACACAAGTTCTTCTTCTACAAATGATCATGTGATTCAAGCTATGCAACAACAATTCGAAAGAATGTTTAACATGATGGCGGGAGTCAATGAGAAATTGGAGAGGCATGATGGCATCCTTAACCAATTACAAGGAGAGCCTAACCAATTACAAGGAGAGCCTAAAGAAAGGAGACGTCCACCAATTGACCAAGAGGACTATGAAGGAGAGGATGAATTGGATGATGATCAAGTCACCTTGGTGGGACAACAAATCAATCCTAGGAGACAAGCTAGGAGAGGACGTCCTAAAGATGATGTTGATCGTAACCTTGGAAGCATTAAAATAAAGATTCCTTCATTCCAAGGAAGAAATGATCCAGATGTGTACCTTGAATGGGAGAGGAAAGTGGAACTCATCTTCGAATGTCACAATTATTCGGAGGAGAAAAAGGTAAAACTTGCCGCTGTTGAGTTTAATGATTATGCAATTGTTTGGTGGGATCAATTTTGCAAGGAAAGACGTAGATATGGAGAAAGACCCGTGGAGTCTTGGAGGGAAATGAAGCAAATCATGAGAAAGAGGTTTGTTCCAAGCCACTACTATAGAGAGCTTCATCAAAGATTACAAACTCTAATTCAAGGATCCATGAGTGTTGAGGAGTATCACAAAGAAATGGAGAAGGCTATGATTAGAGCAAATGTGGTAGAAGATCGTGAAGCTACCATGGCAAGGTTTTTGAGAGGGCTAAACAAAAACATTGCTGATGTTGTTGATTTGCAACATTATGTGGAGATTGAAGATATGGTGAATTTGGCCATGAAAGTGGAAAGGCAATTGAAAGGAAAGAGGTATGATTCTAAACCAAATGTGGGTTCTTCTTCTTCTTGGAAAACTTCTTGGGGGAAAAAGGATGATAAACCTTTTAACAAGTCAAAAGTGGAAGAAAATAAACCTAAAATTGACTTGGGTAATAAGGGAAAGGGTGAGAATCAACCAACCCAAACTAGGGGAATAAAATGTTTTAAGTGTTTAGGTCATGGACACATTGCTAGGGAATGTCCAAATAAGAAAGCTATGATTCTAAGGGATGGTGATATTGAATCGGAGAGTGAGGGGGATAGTGATGATGATATGCCTTCTTTAGAAGATTGTAGTGATGTTGAATGTGCTAAGGGAGATAATCTTGTTGTTCAAAGAACATTGAGTTTGCAAAATAAACATGATGTCCATAGGGAGCAAAGGGAAAATTTGTTTCATACTCATTGTTTGATTTCTAACAAGTTGTGCAACATGATTGTGGATAGTGGAAGTTGTACTAATGTAGCAAGCACTTTGCTAGTGGAGAAATTGAAGTTGCCTACTACCAAGCACCCAAGACCATACAAGTTGCAATGGCTTAATGAAAGTGGAGTTGTAAAGGTAAATAAGCAAGTTCTAATTTCTTTTCAAATTGGTAGATATAAGGATGAGGTGTTGTGTGATGTGTTACCAATGTTGGCCGGACATATGTTGTTGGGGAGACCTTGGCAATATGATAGAAGGGCTAATCATGATGGATTCAAAAATATGTATACTTTGACTATGGATGGAAAAAGGTTTAACCTTGGACCATTAACCCCAAAACAGATTTTTGAAGACCAAATCCGCATCAAGCAACAATAAGAAGAAATGGGTTCTTCATTAGGAAATTCTTTGGGAAGGGAAACCTTTGAGAGTAAAGAAAAAGGTGAGATGAGTGAACCTAAAAATTCCAATTCTCTTGACCAAAATGGGAAACACATGGTGAGAGAAAACAAGGAAGGTTCAAATGAAAGAAAAATGAGTGTTTATGCAAAAATGAGTGATGTGAAGGAAGCTATGCTTTTGAGGCAACACATGCTTGTACTTATGTACAAGGAGATTTTGCATATTTCTAACGAAATAACCAATGGTTTGCCTAGTGTTGTTGTTGATCTTTTGCAGGTTTATGAAGATTTATTCCCAGAAGAAATTCCAAATGGTTTGCCACCTAAAAGAGGCATTGAGCACCAAATTGATTTCATACCTGGAGCAAGCATTCCAAATAGACCAGCATATAGATGTAATCCGGGGGAGACCAAGGAAATCCAAAAGCAAGTGAGTGAGCTTATGGAGAAGGGTTATGTTCGTGAAAGCATGAGTCCATGTGCCGTACCCGTCTTGTTAGTGCCTAAGAAAGATGGAACTTGGAGGATGTGTGTTGATTGTCGTGCCATCAACAAAATCACGGTGAAGTATAGACATCCCATTCCTAGGCTAGATGACATGTTGGATGAATTGCATGGTTCATATTTGTTTTCAAAAATTGATTTGAAATCTGGTTATCATCAAATTAGAATGAGAGAAGGTGATGAATGGAAAACAGCTTTTAAAACTAAACATGGTTTATATGAGTGGTTAGTAATGCCTTTTGGTTTAACTAATGCACCAAGCACTTTCATGAGATTGATGAATCATGTTTTAAGAGCATTCATAGGCAAATTTGTTGTTGTCTATTTTGATGATATCTTGGTTTATAGCAAAAATTTAGATGAGCATGTACAACATTTGACTTGTGTTTTTGATGTGCTTAGAGAAGAGAAGTTGTATGCTAATCTAAAGAAATGCTGTTTTTGCACTAATGAAATTACTTTTCTTGGATATATTGTCAATGACAAGGGCATTCATGTTGATCAAGAAAAGGTAAAAGTAATTAGAGAATGGCCAACACCCACAAGTGTAAGTGATGCAAGAAGCTTTCATGGTTTAGCTAGCTTTTATAGAAGGTTCATTAAAAATTTTTCTACCATAGCTGCACCTTTAACTGAATGCATCAAAAAGAATGTTGGTTTTAAGTGGGGAATTGAACAAGATGAGGCTTTTAACTTGCTAAAAGACAAATTAAGTTCTGCACCGTTGTTATCTTTGCCAAATTTTACTAAACCTTTTGAGATTGAGTGCGATGCAAGTGGCATAGGTATTGGAGGAGTTTTGATGCAAGAAGGCAAGCCCATAGCATTCTTTAGCGAAAAGCTAAGTGGAGCAAGTCTAAACTACCCTACATATGACAAGGAGCTCTATGCATTGGTGAGGGTTCTAAGGACATGGCAGCATTACCTTGGTTACAAAGAATTCATAATTCACACTGACCATGAGTCCTTGAAGTATCTCAAAGGACAAGGAAAGCTCAACAAGAGACATGCAAAATGGGTGGAATTCATTGAATCTTTTCCGTACATCATTAAGTACAAGCAAGGGAAAGAAAATGTGGTGGCCGATGCATTGTCAAGAAGGTATGCCTTGATCTCTAAACTTGATGCAAAATTATTAGGATTTGAATACATCAAAGATCTTTATTCTAATGATCCTGATTTTGCTAATGTTTATGGGGCATGTGAGAAAGGGGGTTTTGATAAGTTCTATAAGTTTGATGGTTTTCTTTTTCGGGAAAACAAATTGTGTGTGCCACAAAGTTCTTTAAGAGAGTTACTTGTGAGAGAGGCACATAGCGGAGGTTTAATGGGGCATTTTGGGATTAAGAAAACTTTGGATGTGTTGGGTGACCATTTCTTTTGGCCACACATGAAAAGGGATGTTAAGAGAATTTGTGAGAAATGCATTACTTGCAAACAAGCCAAATCCAAAGCAATGCCTCATGGTTTGTATACACCTCTTACCATACCAAATGAACCTTGGGTAGACATTTCTATGGATTTTGTTTTAGGATTACCTAGGTCCAAGGGAGGGAGAGATTCCATTTTTGTTGTTGTGGACAGGTTTAGCAAAATGGCACATTTCATTCCATGTCACAAGACGGATGATGCAACCCATATTGCCAATCTATTCTTCAAGGAGATTGTTAGGCTACATGGAGTGCCAAGGACCATTGTGAGTGATAGGGATGTCAAATTCCTAAGTCACTTTTGGAAGACTCTTTGGGGAAAGATGGGGACAAAGCTTTTGTATTCTACAACTTGTCATCCACAAACGGATGGACAAACGGAGGTGGTCAATAGGACACTTTCAACACTTTTGAGGGCTGTCATCCAAAGAAATCTGAAAAATTGGGAAGAATGTTTGCCACATGTGGAATTTGCTTACAATAGGAGTGTGCATGGTTCAACAAATTGCTCACCATTTGAAGTTGTGTATGGATTCAACCCAATGACTCCATTAGATTTGCTACCATTGCCATTGGACAAAGCTAATCTAGAGGGGAAACAAAAAGCTGAGTTCATCAAGACTTTGCATGAGAGGGTGCGTGCAAACATTGAGAAGAAGACACTCCAATATGAAAAGCAACACAACAAGGGGAGGAAGCAAGTCATTTTTGAGCCCGGAGATTGGGTGTGGGTGCACTTGAGGAAGGAAAGATTTCCTAACCAAAGGAAATCAAAGCTTATGCCAAGAGGAGATGGTCCTTTTAAAGTGCTTCAACGCATCAACAACAATGCCTACAAGCTAGAACTTCCAAGTGAGTATGGCAATGTTAGTGCTACATTTAATGTTAGTGACTTGTCTTTGTTTGATTTAGGTGATAAAGATGATGGAGCTGATTTGAGGACAAATCCTTTTGAAGAAAGGGGGAATGATGTGAATCCAAGTTCAAAGCCTAAAGAGATCCAAGATCCATTAATAGTACAAGAAGGCCCAATCATAAGGTCCAAATCCAAGAAGCTTCAAGAAGCCATATTGGGTTTAATTAAGGACATTTGGAAAGCCCACGAATTTTAGCCCAATAAGGCATCCATGGAGGCCCAAGGAATAATATTTAACTTGTTTTTGTGTTAATAACAATTAGGGTTACATGTAGCCACCATATACAAGTTAATAGGGTAATTAATACCAAGTAATGGTTATTATTATGGGTAGTGGTTACTAAAGTTAATGGGGTAATCAATACCAAGTAATGGCTATTAATGTGGGTAATGGCTATTAAGGCCATTTAAGAGTCAAAGTAATCCTATGTGTGTGAGTCTATTTTAGTAGTGTGAGCATGGACTTGTACTCTATATAAACAAGTCCTTTTCTTTCTTTTGTAACATGAATGAATTTGATATATGAATTATAACTTTGTTTGAGTTTTATTGTGAGGAATTTTGTCTTTAATTTCTTGCATAAACTTTGTGACTTATCAAGCTTTATTCTAGCTTGTGGTGTCAAAATCTAAATCTTTGTTTTCTTTTATTTATCAAACTTTCTTGTTTGTGGCATAAGAGGAAATTCAAAGTCTATCTTAGTATCTTTATCCTTGTTGGTAAAGGGGTTAAGTAGCATCTATCTTCTTACTTCAATCTTTGAACGATCCAAATTTGTGGATTAAATTGGTAATTTCTAGTTTTCTTCTAATTCAACTTATCATAGTATTCTTGCTATTGGGGAGTTAATTGATGAAACCTACAATTCCCATCAGAACATCAAATATTTCCAAGCATAATAAAGGTTCAATATGCATAAGGTGTGAACCAATTGCAACAAAACTTATAGAATCATGACTAGGAGATTTCTTTTTTAATTTTTTGGAAATTTCCTTTATAATTTCCGCAATAAGTTTAGACTTAAGCCTATAAAATAGTAAAAAAAATAAGTTGGAAGTCGTAACAGAACAAAACTATATATGTACACATACGTAAGACTATCAACATTGAAAACATGCATAATTGTTGCCTTGTCTTGATGGTAAAGATAATGGTAAAGCTACTCTCATTATGAAAAATGTTTTCTATAATTTAAAATAGGCAGTGAGAAAGTAGTCAAGTAGTATCTCCTCTCTAAGGATATCTCGAGGGACAAAATTCCAATTCTATCATCGTCGATTTAAAAGGGGAGAACTACTCCTTGTTGTGCAATCTATTGATACTTAGGTCATATGACTTCTCTATTAACAAAAAGAAAAGTGTTAAAAAATTATATTCTAGCTATAGACTAGAAGACTTATAATGGTACAAGTAAATCCTAGAGTTTAATCTCCATGCCAAATGTAAAATCTGCTTTCTCCAATTCTAAAACAAAATACTAATACCACTTTTACTTTTGATATTTTGAAATGTATGGTTCAAATCTTATCATCATTAGTTTATATAATTAATTTCTATCTAGTTGAAAAGAGAATAACTATTTTCTATGACTCAATCCATCAATATCTAGATTAATAAAAGATGGTATATGCTTATACGTGCATTACATAACATTTTGAAGGCAAAAAGTACTAAAAAAAAAGTCCTTCGCTTTTATAAAAAGAACAAGTATCACCTTATGCTTAGTGTTGGACTATAAAAGCTTATACATATTTAAAAAAAACTTAATAGACATTAAAAATTGATTTTTGTGACTACAAAAGAGAGAAAAAATTTGTAATCTTTTATTTCTGTACAACAAACACTAAATATATTTAAAATTCAATATGTTCATTTTTTTATTGATTAATTTTTTATTTTAAAATATTTTAAAGTGTAAAATCTTAAAAAATTATTTTATTTTTAAATAAATTTGGTTAATAACTTTTGTAATATAAAAACATAAAATTCAATTACTTAGAAATTTTTTCATAGTAAATATTGGAGTCCAGAAATCATATAACGCATCAGAGCATCTCAACTAGGTTGACACACTCGTAGCGTTGACATCACACATATATAGTCCAAGAAATATTATTAATAGTAAAATAAAAATGTTAAGTAACAAGATAGAAGAGGCAAAAGCCTCACAACAACTAGCAAAATCAAAAATGAACTCTCCAGCTATAATCATCATAAATAATAACATTACAAAAGCTTGGAGCGGAATCCCACCAGAGAAAAGAAGTGGTAGAAACACCATGCTTAGCTAACACATCAGCGACAGTGTTACCTTCTCTGAAAATATGAGAAATTCTGAATTCCATTTGAGAAACATAAGACAAGCATTGAATCCAATATTGTTGAACCGTCTATGGAACCCACTTAGATTTAGCATGAAACAGTTGAACAACATATATAGAGTCGCATTCTAACCAAAGGGAATGCCAACCACGATGCTAAACTATATCAATAGCCTTTATAGCAACATGAAGCTCAGTAAAAAACACAAAGTTGTAGCCCATAGCAAATGAGAAAGCTCTTTGAGGCATACCTCTAGCAGTACGAAAGATACCACCTAAACCAGCAGCACTTGAAGACCCTAACGAAGATCCATCTATATTAACTTTTATCCACCCCGGTAGGGGAGGGTGCTACAAAACGAAGACAATTGTTGGAGTCTTAGTAGGAATACCACGAATCCTCAAAGAATTTAATGTTTGAAACTCATTGATGGAGTTAAACATATGCCCAACTCAAAAATAATCAATCTCCTTAATTAGCTGCCAAAGAGTCTGTAATGCTCTATATATATTTGGAGGCTCATGGTAAAAAATAATAGCATTACGATGGTGCCAAATAATCCATGCACAATGGCGGACCTCCAGAGAGTCGAAAGTTGAGTACTGAAAGAATGAGACATTGCGTCTAAAACCATATCAACCAAGGAGCCAAAAACATCAATATGTTTACCAAAAAGGTTGAAGATCAATTTCCAAATAGTTGCAATGAAACTATAGTTAACAAATAAATGATTGCCCTCCTCTGAATGGGATACACAAAGCACACTTTAGGAAGGAAATAAAATGCCTTTCTTCTGAAGATTGTCATTTATTAGAAGACACTACAGCAAAGCCCTCCAAGAAATAAAAGATTTTCATGGAGGAAAAATCTCTTTCTAAATAAAAGAGCACTAAGGAATGCAAGGCTAAGAAACTCTAAAAAAATTATACATTCTTTTGACAAAATGCATCCCATTAATACTTTTAACCAAAATACAAGTATATCAATCCTCAAGCAAAGAACTAAGAGCAAGAATATTGTTAGTAACCTCACTATTAGAAATATAAAGCAAACGCCAACCATCAGAAAACTGAAAAGAAGAATCCAAATCAATTAAATGCCTTTGTCCTTTAATAAGAATATTCAGCTGATTAGCCACTGTTAGATAAATCCACTCCGAGGTCCAAAAATTAAGATTATTGTCTATTCCAAGAAACCATTTAATGTTTTATTGAAGAGAAATTGAAGACCAAATCGAAGATTGCAAGTATATATCCTTAGGAATACTAGAACGATAGAGAAATTGAGCTCTCAACAAAGAGAAAGGATAGTCAGGAGAGACACTCAAATTCTAAGCAAGCTTACCAAGCATTGAATCATTAAGAACTTAAAAGTGCTCAATACCAACACCTCCCTCTTTAACTAGAAGATAATGAACCCGCCAAGGAATAATTACTAATTTGCTTTCAATAATAGAGCCAATCCAAAGAAAATTTTGCATACACCTCTTAATAACCAGAATTAAAGAAGATGGCCATTTATAAATTGTAAAGGAATGTAACAAAGAGCTCGTAATAACTTATTGAATAAGGGTTAGTCTACCAGCCATAAACAAAGAGTTACCCTTCCATTTTGCAAACTTATTACAAATCTTATCAACTATACATTGCAAGTATTTATGCTTAGGAGCACTTATAAACAAAGGCACCCCTAAATAAATAAAGGGAAAGGAACCTCTTCTTATACCTACAAGATGCTACATCTTAAGAATACACCTATCAATGATGCCGATGCCATAAAAGATTTCAGACTTGCCCCAATTCACCATTTGACTAGAAATCTGCTCATAAGTATTGCATATGGCATTAATATTATGGATATTCCATAAAAAAGCTTTCCTAAACAATAAAATATCATTGGTATATAAAAAATGAGTAGGTAAAAAGGTGTTCCTTGTATAAAGCATTAGAAGAAAATCCCCCTGAGTAACCTTTAGAGAAAGAAAATGACTTAGAAAATCCTCTGCTAGATAAAACAAAAGAGAGGAGAGAGGATCCCCTTGCTGAACTCTTTAAGAATAAGGAAAATAACCATAAATGTTGCCATTGATGAGAATGGAAAGCCTAGCAGATGAAAAAATAGACAAAATCCAATCTCTAAATTACAATGTAAAACCGAAGGCTTCCAAGACATCTAAAAGAAAACTCCAATCAACTGTGTCAAAAGCTTTATGAATGTTAATTTTAATAGCCATATTGCCATTAAAGCAAGCATTATAAAGAGCATTGACGCCCTCTAAAGCTCAATAATACAATCAGAGATATACCAACTCTTACTAAAACCAAACTATTAAGGAGAAATAATTCAAGAAACAATAGAAGCTAACCGGTCCACAAGGATTTTTATAATAATTTTAAGGCTAAAATTGCTCAAAACAATAGGGAAAAAATGTTCAACCTAAATAGCATTCGCAACCTTAGGGATTAGAATCATGTAACTAGAATTAATGCTTGAGGTAAGGATTCCAATTTGGAAAAAAATTTGAATAGCTTAACATACATCACCACTAATAATATCCCAGAAGGATTTATAGAAGATACTTGTAAACCCATCTAGATCTGGGGCACTATGAGCATCCATGCTAAAGACTATTTACTTAATATCATCTATAGATGGACAACATGTTAAAAAACCATTCTCTTCATCAGTCACTAAAGATGGCACCACTAACTTGATCAGATGAATATTAGAGGCCACAGAAGGAGCCCCTCTGAAAAGAGACTTATAAAACTCAAGATGTGATGCTCAATAGCAACTTTGTCATCAGTAATCACCCTATCAATCTTGAGATGATGAATTCCATGATTGGGTTTTTTCTTGATAGAATGTTGATAAAAAAAATAGGTATTTTGGTCCCCAGCAGAAAGCCATTTGATTCAAATTCGCTCTTTAAAGAAAATCTCTTATTGCTTTAGAAAAATATCTAAATTAGCTTGGGCAGTGATCTCTTATCTATGGAGAGCATTTGAAAAACCTTAAGAAGAAATCTCAGATTGAACTTACTACAAATGCATAGAGGCTTTATTAATATTCAAATCCAGGTGACCAAAAACATCATTATTCCATATACGGAGAGCTGAGCAAACCCTTTTTAGCTTGGCTCTAAGAATTTGAAATAGAGTCAGCACACTAAAAGGCAAAGACCAGTTATTGTACATAAAATCCTGTAGACTAGGATGAGTGACCCATATAGTTTGAAACTAAAATCTAGAAATAGCTAAATCAAACTGATTACAACAAAGCAACAAAGGAAAATAATCTGAGTGATGTCGAGGAAGAACCAAGTAAAAGATTCGCCCTAGGAATTAAAAAACTCCATATTTCCTATTGCCCTATCCAGATGACATTCCACATGATTACTACTATGCCGATTATTAAACCAAGTATAATGAGCACCACTAGTAGGAACATCAGATAAAGAACAATTATCAATGAAAGCTTTGAAATCACAACAAGGGCCTAAGGCAGGAGGCCAACCATTTTTTTCATGAGCACCCAGAATGGCATTCAAATCCCTAATGGTATACCAACTATGATTTAAGTTAGATAAGAGACTGGAATGATTTGTCCAAAGGAGATATGGCGGTTGCACTAAATACTACTATAAATAAAGGAAAATCTATATAAAAAATTATCAAATGGAATATCCATCATGATATGTTGCTCATAGACATGTAAAAAAATAGGAGAAGGGACACCTCTTTTATGCAAAACCTAAATAGAAGGCAGTAGAAGATCATTAGTGGAAATTAAATCTAACTTTAAACTATTCCAAAAAGCTTATGAAATAGAAGAAAATAACACCAAAGGTTCAATAAAAAAAATGTATTCAGGAGAATATTGTCTACAAAAAGAAAAAAGAGAGCGTTGGGTATTAGAATTCCCCATACCTCTATAGTTCCAAAAGAACACCTTTATAGATTAAGCTTGTCAGGTTTCTTAACTACTCTCTTAGAAAGAGTAACTTTAAATTTCTCTTGCTTAGCTTTTAATTTTTTTCTTATGACTGTAGACCATTGCTACTCTTTTAACTTGGCTTCATCTACCTATAAGGTTCGACGATCCTTAGGATGAGAAGTAATCAAAGCATTATCCACCGCCATATGACGTCGTTCTTGAGTACCAGGCTTGATAATAGCCTCATGATCCATTGGTTCTCTAATGACTCCGATATGATAAAAAGTTGAACTAGTAACCAAATTGGAAGCAGCGGGTGGATTATTAATCTGAACAAAGTTTGAAACCCCCTTAGTTAAAGGATCATCAATGCACTCATGTTAAGAAACAATATCATCATTATGTTGTTCAAACTGAGAAGTAATGTCATCATCATGCTAAAAACCCTCTATAAGTGTAAGTAAATTATGATTACACAAATCTATAATGTTGGACTTAAGGGTTTCAATCCCCTTCACTCCCATTAAACCATCAAGATCATCCATGGTAGAGGGATGATTGCCAACTACTTCGATCTCTATTCCTTTAGAAATAATAGTTGCAACATCATCCTCCTAAGGGGGAATAATTTCAGGATTAGGTGCCACTTCCTTAGTAATGGCATAAAGATGATCAAAGACATTACTGATAAGAATCAAGTTATTATGACCAGATTTAGGCTTCTAAACTTTTTGAACATCCTGTTTTTTAAGAGCTTCACACTGGACATTATATTTATTTGCCAAACGATAAGAGGGAGCATCATGTCCAATATTTGAACAAAATGAGCAATATAATGGTAAATTTTCATAGACCACATTGATGAAAAAACTTTTTCCAGCCTGTTCAATAAGTAGATTTTTCGGCAATGATGATGAGAGATTAATATCAACAAGCAAATAGGCATAATGACCTAAATCCCCATTAGTAGTGGATGCAGCAATCTTTAATGGAACTCCTACACCTCTAGCAATTAAGGTGAGGATTTTAGGGAGCCAATATTCCCATAATAATTTATAAAAACAAACCCATACTTGAGAGTTTATAGACTTCTAAGTGGATGGATCAAAATCTGCTTGCCAAAATTGTAATCTAAGAATACCTAGCTTCAAGGCAATGGCCCCTCCACTTCAATTCAAATTTTTCTCAATAGAAGAATTAAGAATGACATTATAATAACCATGTCCCGAAAGATATGAGTTTCTAATTGCCCGATAAACCCTACACAAAGGAAAGTTTCCATTTTAACTTAGAAATTTTCCTAGGAGTTTCACCTTTTAAAAGTATAATCCTTACTATTAGAGCATATTGATAGGATTGTAACTATTGTTCATAAATGGCCTTATCAATTTTGGTTGAAATATATCCACCCTTGTTAACAAGAATTTGATCTGATGAGTCAGTTAGCAAAGAATCCTGAATCAAGGAAGATTTATGTACTGCATTTGCAATTGACTTAAAGGCTAAAGTCTACTTAGAAGGTGGGGGTGCAAACATCTTACTATGGCTAAAGATGTCCATGATGGGAGGGAAAGGCTAGATGGCAACGTCACCGCCTTTACATATACCCAAAATCAAAAATTATTTTAGATCATACATTATATTTTTATTTTTACATTATAATAAAGGTTTTAAGAACAAACATTTGGGGAATCTGAAATCACTTTTTAAGAAAAAATATAATTTAGAATAATTTTGACCAATATTTTTTTCAAATGTTGTCCGATCCATTAAAAAAAATACGAAATTTGGTGTTTAAGTTTGGAAAATAGAATTTGGTGTTTAGTCAAGAAGCTAGGGGAGGAGAAATCTAATGTTTACCTTTTTAAAGGTATTTGAAAATACAAAATTGAAATTTGATGATGATGAATTGTGAAATTAACTTTAATTTGGTTAAAAAGAAAAGAATACTTCCTGAAAATTCATTGATATTTAAATTATTTAACTTCTCTAATAATAATAATAATAATAATAATAAATCTTTGAATTAAATAACGTACCTAGCTATAAGTGAATCCTACTTGCATACACCAGCTACTTCCTTGAAGGCAATTCTCTAGCTTTGCACCTTCTCCTTGGTCTCCTTTAATAGTGCTTCTTCATGTTTAACAAATGGACATGCAAAGTTCTGACTTTGGTTATATACGTGCATGGCATCCGCTTTATAGAACACTGGTACGACAATCTGCCCATCCATTTTCATGCATTCAAGAGTCTTCGCAACTTCATTTAAACACCATTTAGAAATCTTCATAAATTTATCTAAACACTATTTTAAAAATGAATACTTCTTGGAGAAAATAATCACCTAGAGCTTCATCTTTGATTGCTTTCCAAGTCAACATCGTAATATTTTCCTTTTTTGCCTTTAATTTTTGTTACAAAAAAATAAATAAAAGTAAAGATGAAACAAAGAAGAAAAGACACATCGATTTAATGAGGTTTGACAAATTTCCTACATCTGCTCCACTTTGCTCTGCTCCACTCCTTACTTAAGCTTCGTCACTACACTCTGCTCTACTCCAGCATCTATCCACTTACTAGTGTATATAAGCCATACACAACAATTTCTTATGCATGAAGGTTAAATTATTTTTTCTTATATAAAGATGAATAAAGTTGACTCACAAAGCTATATCACTAGTATCTTTATTTTTTTTCTTTTTTGGTCTAAACCACTGATATGCAGAGCCCACTAAACTCTGACTAATTCAATTTGATATGAGCATGACCATAATAGCGAAAAATGTCTCCCAATAATTAATTCAATATGGTTGCATACATTAGGAAAATACACTACAACCCAAGATCTCAATTAAATGGGAACAACCCCTTACCAGTTGATCCCAACGGTTGTTGGTACCAGTCCCTTCGTGTTTTCCTTTTGAGGTAGCTGAAGGAGCCATAATGTAGTAGTGTAATAAGTGAGTCCTTTATTTTCAAGGAAAAGATATAAAAACATCCCTAAAGTTGTACCTTAATCTCACATCCACCACTAATGTTTTTTAAAGTAAAAATACACTCTTATCATTTTAAAACCATATATGTAAGTCCATCTTACAAATATTGTTAATTCTCATCGTTAGTTTGATCCACTACTACTATGTTGACCTTATGCACAATTAACTACTCTATTTTAACTTTAACAAATAGTTTGATTTTAGTAATAAAGTTTTTGCTAAGTGTTGTAGACTAAAATTTTCTTTAAAAGAAGCTCAAATTAATCTTGAAAGTCCCTTAAGACTTAAATAAAAGACCAGAGAAAAATGGAAAGCATTTCACATTAGTTTTAAGTTAATTCAAGCATAAAGGCACGTATCACAGTAGCCCTCACAACCAGGAGCTTAATTCATGAGCTAAAAGGATCAAAGAATATCAAGAAGGAATAAGAAGCCTATATTGCTTATAATCTCGCCTCACGATCATGAGCATATCGTGAGAGGTGATCCATACCATGATTCAATAGTTTAGTTCGTGACTATGAAGCACTCCTCAAGCCTTTACCATGCTAGACTGCTCACTAGTCATGCTCACGCTTGTGACCAGCCCTTGAGCAGAACATGAAAAAGAATTACTAAAGAAAGTCTAAGTCTTCAACAAGCTGGACTGCTCACGGTCCCTAATCACGATTGTGAGTAGCTTGTAAGGCATTAGACCTAAATGACCAACAGCTACTTCTGACAATCCTCTAGCCTCAACGACTGTATTTTTATACATCATGATCGTGAGCACCCCCTCACGACCATAAGTAAGCCTTTTCTTGCAAAAAGTAGAATTGCATTAATTGCAACTCTATAAAGGTTAAAGATGAATTAAATGCTCTCCAATTGCTCTTTTATAATCTCTAAGCATAAAAACAAGTCTTGAAGCTTCATTTAAGAGTAACACATTTTGGCTGTTGAAAAGTTATTCGTAGCATTCATTAAGCATTGAATTTCTTCTTCTAATTTCTTTATATTCAACTATTCGTTTGAGTGTGGGTTATGAGTTAGAATTAAGTTTCTTCTTCTTCTATTTTCTAGGGTTAGGAAAATGGAAGTGAGAACTTATTCTAGTGTAAAAGGTTTAAGTTGTCTCCTATTGAAAACACTTGGTATTTGGTTACAAGTAATGCTAAAACTCTTGGTTGTAAGGTTAGAGTTAAGTCTAAAACTCAAACTTGTAAAAAACAATTTAAGGTAATAGAATGTGGTGATTCAAAAATCCTAATTTGGGTGAGTTTAGTGGAAATGTAGGTTTGTTGATAAACTTAACTCCTTAAACACTTGCATGCAATCTTCTTAAATCATTTTCTTGCTCTAAATTTTTGTTAATCACATCCTAAATTCTCAAAAGCCCTATTCATCCCCCCCTCTAGGCCTATTACATACTGACATGCTCAAATAAAAATATTAGATAAAGATACATTTTTGCCCCTAACATTTAGAATAAGAAACAAATTTACCTCTAAAGAAAATTTAAAAATATTTTAACACAAATTTCTCAAAAAATCTAAATTTTTATCTAATAAAAATATTAAAAAACCGTTTGTTTTTTATACTCATTAAATCTACTAATGCTAATAAAATATTAAAATAATTTATATCTAATTTTTTGTGAAATTTTTTTAAAATTTTATCCCATTTAGAAAAAATCTCAATTCATTCTATATAAATTTGTTTATAAATAAATAAATTTATTTATTTATTTTTATTTTGAGAGTCAAGAAAAAATTTTATAAAGAATGAGATGAGTTTTATTTATTTAAATATTTTTATTGTTTTTTGAAATAATATAGAATGAATTTATATAATATTTTAAAAAAATTCATAAAAATACTATCAGTAGATCCTACAAGTATCAAAAAGAAACTGCTATATTAATATTGTTATTAGACACAAATTTAAATTTTTTGAAAAATATTTGTGTTAAAATATTCTTAATTTTTTTTAAAGGTAACTTTAATCCTTATTATAAATGTTAGGGCAAAAATGTACCTTTATCTAATTTTTTTTTTTATGCATATCAGTAATAGGAGACCTCGCTAATGGTAAGAATTAACACAATTTGTAAGATGGGTTTAGATATATAGTTTTAAAACAATAAGAGTGTATTTACACATTAAAAAATATTAATGGCAAATGTAAGTTTAGTGCACAATATTAGGGATGTTTTTGTACTTTTTTTTTTTTTAAAAGAGTAGTAAGAAGGGAATGTATATATATTGGAGTCTTAAATGGATTGGTTGTCATATGAGTAGTGAAGCATATACTTCTCTCTAAAGATATCATAATATAAGATTTAAATTTATATCATGATATAAGATTTAAATTTTGATTTACATTGTGCAATCCATCAATACCTAAGATTGCTTATAATTTTCATTTTAAAGGAGGACGATGTCTCTTATTATGTGATGATACATGATATTGAAATTGTATGATTTTCTTATTAATAAAATTTGGTTGCTTATGTAATAAATTAGTGAAAAGAATTGGTGAAATCAATCAACATATATATATATATATATATATATATATATATATATATATATATATATATATATATATATATATATATGGTTACAGCTAACATTTAATTCACCTGCCAACGGTATAGGAATAGAAATATGAATGAAGAGCCAAATTATATGCCATTGGACTGTCCATGTTGAATTGACCTTAACCAATATGCAAGTGATTAAAATGGATATTATTGAATATTGAATGTGGGGTGACTTGTGAAAGAGGAAAAGTATTAACTATATTAAATGTTTAATGGTTGATCTATATTATGCATTTGAATTGATTTATTTTAATAATATTTTAAAATAATTAAATAAAATATATAATAATTATGAAGTCGGGATATCATGTTAATTTTGATTCATTTATATTTATTAAATTAAATAAACTATGTTTATAAAATTCAAAAAAGCTAAATAAAAATAAAATGATTAGCGATCGTTGCTGGTGTTGATGAAATACAGTTTATTCACAAAAGCTAAAAAAAAAGTTTACACAACAATTTATTTTTATATAACATAATAGATGAATTTGGATTTTTTAAATAAGGTTCTGAGTTCAAATTATGTGAAAAAAATGCTAGAAGAGTTCTGCCCTTATAATGTTTATAAGACTTAAACTCTAAAATAGCAAGGATCTATATGATTATTGAAGGCATCAAATGAAAAGAAAAATGTATACAAATTAAGATATTGAAGAAAAAGTCACCTATATAGAAGAATTATATACTCTTTTTTTTAAAAGAAAGAAATGATTTATATGCTAATAACAAAATTGCAATTAGCAATCAGCTAAAAAATAAATCTTAGCAAATCTTGGAGGAACTTGTACCATTTGCCATAACTTAGTTCCAAGATTTTACCAATTGATTTACAGTAGAAATACACCACACTTCTTGACCCTGCAATGCTTTTGAAGTTTCCTCCACCTTTGTGGGTAGAATTGGAATGAAGCATATGCATATTTATTCAATCGTTCTTCTTTGTCTGAATCACATTGCAATGCTTTGATGCAAGGATCATACCACAACAACACCTGATCTGACTCATCTAAGCGCAGATCATCCACAAAACACACCCAGTTGCATAAAATGTCTTCATCTTCATTGTTATTAGTTCTGAACTGGCATTCACATTCAAATCTGCTGATCCTGCAATCAATTGATGGATCCTCTGATGTAAACACAATGCAGAAAGCAATGCCCTGAAACTGGTGCCAGTTGGAGGGCAGTTGCATGCTTACAGAAGATCCTACTTTTTGATCATTGAAACATTCTGGGACTTCACTTCCTGAGAAAAGAATTCTAACCTGATCCTGATACTCGCGAAACTGCAATATAAAAGAAACAAAAGGAAAAAAAAAAAAACTTTCAGAGAGACATGTAACAGGAACAATTGAGTGTTCATCGGTAAACAAAGTAATAAGATCTTGATTCTACCTTGGCTGTCAGAAGATGAACTGTGGACTGAGCATTTGCATTGAGATCTCTGCGTTCTTTCTGATCGAATTTGTAACAATTTGTGAAACTCAAATTCAAGAAATTACATTTGCTGCTACTTGAGAAGTTTTCCATTGATTTGCAGTCATATGCC
Source organism: Mallotus nudiflorus (assembly GCA_947683625.1). NCBI lineage: Eukaryota > Viridiplantae > Streptophyta > Magnoliopsida > Malpighiales > Euphorbiaceae > Mallotus > Mallotus nudiflorus. The sequence continues at coordinate 827,480 of CANTUR010000084.1, read as the reverse complement.
TCTAACACTTTCAGAGACTTTGGAAGATCAGGTATGTGCCTTAAACTCTTGCAGTAACTCAGGTAAATTGAACGCAGCTGAGAGAGATTGTGGATGCTGCTTGGAAGGCTGACAAGTTTCTTGCAATCATCAAGCTTCAATTCTTTAAGGCAATTTAGCTGTCCGATTGTTGAAGGCAAATCTTGAATAGCTGTTCCACTCAAATAAAAATGTTCTAAAGCCTTCAGATTGCTGATGCTGTCATGAATCCTCTTGAAATTCTCACAATAATCTAAATAAAGGCAAGCAAGACTTTGCATGGGCTCCAAGATATCTGGAAATGTCTCAAGTTTCGCGCATCGGGACAGAACAAGAATTTCAAGAGATTTCAACTTGCAAATGCTGCTCGGAAGAGTCAATAGCTTGTTGCAGCTTATCATTTCCAAGATTTCAAGTCTTGTGAGAAACTCTATTGATGAGGGAACTTCTTTAATGGAAGTCTCGCTTAGATATAGCTCTCTTATATGGATTGAAACCTGAGGAAACCTTGTGACATTTGAGCAACCTATAAGCCAAATAACTTCAAGATTCTTCAGCTTCTGAACTGATTGTGGAAGTTCTCTTATTCCACTCCTGCACAGATGCAATTCTTCTACTTCTCCTGAAATCTCTGGACATTTTTTCACATTAGAGCAGTACGAAATATCAAGAACTCGAAGTAGTTTTGAACTCATCCTGCTTGGAAGATGCTTAAGACTCTTGCAAAGTCTGACATTCAGGTATTCAAGCTTATCAAGGTGTTCAATAGATGAGGGCAGCTCAACTAAACTTTTACAACCTTCAAGATTGATGCTCTCAACATTTTTCGCCTCAGACAAATCTGGAATTTTAGTTAAGTGTTTGGAATAAGAGAGGCCAATGTGTGTCAAATTCATAAGAGCCTGTAAAGAAGCAAGAAGTACTGTTAGATCCCTGGCATTTTGCAAGCTGACAATCTTGTGAAGAGTGAAATACATACCTGCACTCCTGTCCAAAGTTTCTCAATGTTGCTATGTGGGAGGTCAAGTATGACAAGATTCTCTGCACAAAATTTTGATGGCAATGATTTTGAAGGGAATTTGTGCCAATGGAGGTACCTCAGCTCATCAGAAATAGATTGAAGGCCACGGCGTGGAAGGCGGATTTTATCATTGCAGCCCACAGATGAACTAGACATGTAAAATTTGAGTATTCTGAGACGATCTATTCCTGAAAATGCATCAGATTCCAAGTGCATTTCTTTTGCCATTGACAAGTCTAAAGATATGCCTTCAATTGCTTTAGTTCCCTGACAGACATGGGCCAATTATAAGTACTTAAAAAATCTGAAGACATTGAAGAGAGGGAAAAAAAACTAGAAAAGGCAAAATATACCTTCTTTTTTGTCAGCACATTGTAGACATCTTTAGGATTCCATAACCTGCTCCGCTTTTCGAGCTCTGGCTCTTCACGAACAATGCTCCAACCCATTTCTTGTAATAAATCATGCATCTCCAACTTGTTGCGAGAAGCACGTACAAGAGACTTATCAATCAATGCACTAATAGTGTAACAAACTGAAGAATAACACCCATTTAAAATTTTTGTTGCATAGTTTCGGTCTTCTCCTCTGAAGAAACATGCGATATCAAGAAAAATATTCTTCTCTTCGTGGTCTAGCACGTCGTAGCTGAACCTCAGCACATTTTGAATATCTCCATTAGGAACATTTTGAAGTTTATTCAATGCACTATCCCAATCTTCCTTGCTTTTATCAAACAACGCACAACCCAGAACTTTGAGAGCTAATGGATTACCTTGTGCATAATTTGCTACCCTTTTCGAAAGCTCGACTCGATCATTTGTTGGACAATTCTTCTTGAAGGCATGAAAGCAAAATAATTGAAGAGCTTCATGATGGTTCAGTCCCTGAACCTTGTATATTTCATCAGCAACATTCTTAAGAACTTGCTTATCTCTGCTCGTTACGACGATTCTGCATCCAGGACCAAACAAATTGTGTTCTGTAAACAATAATTCTTGTAACTGCATTGCGTTATCAACATCATCAAGAACAAGAAGAGTCTTTCTGCGACCGAGTTGGTCCTTCAGAAAAGTATTTGGAGTTCTTGTATCAATATTTTCCTCCTCCAATAGTTTCGAAAAAAGTTTGTCTCGTAATTGAAGTAGAGAACAGCTTTTTAATTGTTCCCTAACGTTCAGAAGAAAGTAGGAACTTTCATATTGAGAGGAGATTTGATCAAATATAGCTCCAGCAAGAGTGGTTTTGCCTATGCCTCCCATGCCCCAAATCCCAAGGATACGAACATCCAACATTGGCAAGCACAATAAAGATTCAATTTGCTTGAGTCGCAAATCAATCCCAACCAAACCTCCTGACAGACTTGGAGATTTCTTCTGTAGTTTTTTCGAAATGTCGTTGACAATTTCCTCAATAAGTTTGGATTCAGGCCTACCAAATATAAATTTAAAAAAAAAAAAAACCTGTAAGTTCAAACTAGAATGAAATAAAAGAATATGCACACATAAGAACATCAAAATCTAAAAATACACATTTATGTGTAACCTAAATAATGTGCATATAAGTCTGGTGGTTCAAGTGATAAGAAGTATGGATTCCCTTAAATAAAGTTTTAGATTTGAGACTTGTGTATGGAAAAAAAAACGCTGGAAAAATTTAGAATTGCAAAAAGCAGGTTAAATTTGAATATTATAATCCAATTTCTAGAGTTGAAATAAATAACAAAAGGTCGCAAATGTTAGTAGTTTCTGATACTAATAAGCCTGAATAATTCAAGGCAGTGTGAATTTAAGTATATACGTACCTAGTGACAAGTGAATTCCACCCACATATATTAGCAACCTCTGTCATGGCAGTTCTCCAGCTCTCCACCTTCTCCATTCTGTCCTTCAAAAGTTCTTCATGTTTAGCAAATGCACATGCAAAGCTGCCACTTTGATTTCGTACGTGCATTGGATCTACTCGATAGAACACTGGTACAACAACTTGTCCATTCATTTTCTTGCACTCAACAATCTTCACAAGTTCATCTAAGCACCATTTGGAAAATGCATACTGCTCCGAGAAAATGATCACCGAGAGCTTTGATTGCTTGATTGCATTCGAAATGGAGGGCGAAATCTCCTCCCCTTTCTTAATTTCCTTATCTATGAAAGTCACAATCTTTTTCTTAATCAGAGCTGAATAAAAATGACTGACAAAATTTTGACGAGTATCTTCCCCTCTAAAACTAAGGAAGACATCATATTTTCCTTGAAATGTGGTTGATGGAGGCATGGTAGAAGTGAGAATTAATTATTCAAGACTCAAGAGTAGTACACTGAGGCTTAATTAACTATGAATTCTTGAATATAACAAAGGTTGGTATACATAGAGGTCTGAATGAATTGGTTCCTTTTATATTGCACAAACAGTTTGAAGTTTGATTCACCTGCCAATGTTATATAGCATTAATGGAAATAAGAGCTGCATTATGTCACTTTGACTATCAAATAAGTTGACCATAATTAACATGCAATTCAACAAATTAGATAATATTTGAGTGGCAAGCATAATAAATCAATTATTTTTAAGAGTATCATGAGATGTAAAGTTTAAATTTTATCCCTCACAAGTAGTCTAAGTGGCAAAAGGATGGACATTCTTAGTTCGAATCCTCTATCCCTCCTTTCTCTCTCCCCCTTATGGTATTAAAAATTAACAATCTCTACTAGTTGTTAAAAAGAAATTGTAAAATTCATTTTCACCTTATTGAAATATTATGTAGTTAGATCATCTAATTTCTCTAATTAAAGAATTAATGAGAACCGTTCAAAGATAATTTTTTAAAAGAATATTAAGAAATAAAGGATTAATTTATTAAATTAATGTCCACATCATTTAAAAAAATTATTGCTTCATATTATTTAGCTCATTATTTGTACATCTCCATATTAATAAAAATAAATAAATATTATTATAAAATCCATATATAGTCTTTTCTTGATGACCTTCTACCAAGTCATGCATAGCAATAACTTAAACTGAAGAACGTTGCAGCATGGAGTGGGTTGATCCATTCAAAACGAAGAACATGACCATATATATATATAGCAGCCATACTCTGAAGCCTTCAATTTGCTGCCAATGCCATCAAGTGAAGTGTGACTGTAGCATAGATCAAAAGTTTGAAACTTGAATTCATAGGTATTATTTACCTTTGCTTGACCATTTATAAAAACCAAGACCACACACAACAGAAAGACCATATTTTGCTTTGAATTCAGAAACGCAAAATATATATATATATATATATATATCAAGACAAATAAATAGGCCAAAAAATATTAAACATTATCTATAGATGATTTCAAAATTGGGATAAGGGTCAAATTCCACCTTTAACTTTACCCAAAATTCACATTTGATCTTTATGGTTTTTTTAATTACAATAGGATTTTTTTAAAAAAAAATTGATTATATTGAACCCTTATTTAAAAGATTATTAAAACTAGGTTCTATAGATAAAAACAATTAATGTTAACAGATGATTAATAAAAATTGGTTCAAATAACAAAGAAAATTAATGAAATTTCTTTTAAAATGTATATATGTCATGTTTGAAATTTTTTCTATAAATATTTTTCAAAAAATTTTTTAAAATTTTAAAAAGTTAAAAATTATTTTCTATAGACTTAAGGAAAACTAAAAATTTCACAATCAAGTGAGATACTTTTCAAAAAAAAAAAAGAATTTTCTATAAACTTAATAATTTTGAAAAAAAAATTAAAATTTAAAACTTTTCTATAGATTTAAAAAAAATTACTAAAAAATTAAAAAATTAAAAAATTTTACAATCAATGAATAAAAATTTTAAGAAAGTTATAAAATTTTCTATAAACTTAGAACATTTCTTAAAATATTTTTTATAAATTTTAAATTTTTTATGAAATATTACTATATACTAAACAAATGTTACAAAAATTTAAAAATTTTACAATCAAATGATTTACATTTTATTAAAAAAAAATTTATTAATTTTTTTGTTAGTGGGACTAATTTTTTATTCAAATGTTAAAATTATTTTTTTTAGTTCATAAAACTTGACTATAAAAATGCTTAAAAGAAGAGTCAAATATAATCTAAATTTGAAAGAAAAAGATTCTATTAAGACAATATATATATATATGAATTTTATGATAAAGTTGAAAGTCGAATTTGATCCTTACCCCTTTGAAATTACTTCAAATTTTGTTTTTGATGTTATATAATTTTTATTTGAATGAGTTTCATACATACATTTAATAATTTATAAATTATTGAGGGTATTAAATTGTTGGCGGCCAAACGGCTATGTTGTGTTTGTCATATCTTGATTATGCTGCTATTAATAATTTCTGTGACGGAAGTCAAATCTAAATTCTAAAAGAAAGAGTCAAAGAACGAAGAAAATTCTAGAAGTGTAAATAATAAAGGTTCAGACTTTTTCTTAACATCGTTGAAAGTCAGTAATCAAATTAACTACGTCTATAGTGGGGGGCTAAAGCCGAAAAAAAAAAAAAAAGGTCACAGACAGGGGCGGTTATGGGCCAATTTGAACTTGAATTTGGAAAGAGAGTGGTCCAGTCTAATCTGGGACTGGAACTGGCCAAAATTTGAAACCGGCCTCAAGCTGGCCCAGAATCAGAGAGATCTGGTTTAGGGCTGGTTCATCTCCAAATGGCATTTATGATTGATTTCAGTCCAATTCACTCTTTTATGAAACCATTAACCAACAATTTCAAACTAAAACCAATCAATTCACAGGACACCTTTTTATAGTTATGTGTTTTTGTTTACTTTTAATTTATAATTATTGTGTGATTTTAAAATTTATAATTTTTATTATAAAATATGTTAGTACCTTATTCATTATTATTTTTAATTTTTATTAGTTTCTTATAACATAACATTAATATACTATGAATTTTTTTTAATAATAATTTTTTTCCAGCAATTTCACATCCATTTAATTAGTATGACTTCATAATAAATTGAACAAATATTATTTTGTAATAATAAAAATATTATTTTTTAAAAAAATTTTAAATTTATCTAAAATTCTCACGGCAATTAGCTAGTTTGATAGTAAATGATTTGAAATATGATGTTATCATTAATTTTTATATTATATTAATGTTATATTACTAAAAATTAAGAGATAATATCACTAATGAGCCCATTTTGGCCCATTCTTTTCTTTTTTGGCATGCCTTCTTTTTATTTTTTAAAAATAGCTTTTGCGTTTTCATCTTATGATTTTGGCGATTTCTATGTTTTCATTTTTTGCTCTTTTCTTTTAGCTTAAAAGCCACTTCGTAGAGAGAATAAACCATAATTCTTTTCCAGTTGCATTCAAACTTAAGAGTCACCACCAACGCATGATCCTTAGATCTACTTCTTACCATGCCTCCTCCAAACCGGATGATGAGGATTTAATTGCTAGGATTCGCAGGTTGAGCATATGATTAGAGAAGAGAAGACTTTGGTAGCTTTTAAGCTTGTTAATGTATACTGTGAACTTATTTTCACACATTTATCCATCATCGAATCACAAAAGTATGTTAATTTTCAATTTATATTTAATAATTTTACATTCTCTTATTTAATTTGAAGGGGTCTCCAGTGTTTTTGGAGAAATCACATATTCTTATAAGGTGTCTCTAGTGTTTTTCCATTCTCTTATCTATTCAGGTTTTAGTTGTTCAATTTATAGGTTATTTTGTGAATTTTTATGATATTTCATGTGAAGTAAAATATTTTATTTTATTTTATTTTATTTTATTTTTATTTTTATAATAGCGTTGTTGATAATATGTTCTCCATAATTTACATATATTGTCCCATTGATTTGAAGGAAGCAATCTCTATCATAATTTTTGCTTCTCTAAGATGTGTGGATATACTAGAATTGATGGATGTTCATAAGCATTTTATAGCAAAATATGGGAAAGATTTGTCTTTGTAACTATTGAATTACATCCAAACTGTGGTGATAGCTGCTTGGTAAGTTGATGTGTTGTCAATTAATAATAAATCCATAGTTTATTGTCATTGATAGCCCTTTTATATATTTCTATGTAATTCTTTTGTTTTTCCTAGATTTTGACATGTCTGATGCACAATAAGAACGTGCTTTGGTTGTTGAACATCTTTCTCCAAGATTGGCTGCTCTTTGAATTGAACTTTGTCCAGGATACATGAGTAAAGGCTACTTTAGGAAGATTTACTTTCAATTGTTACTTTTTATTGCTTGTATTTTTTTCAATATGCTTTTAATGAGAAAAGTTGTTTTTGATTGTCGTTTTTGTTGTTTTTTCATTTTTTTTGTTATTTTTTCGATTGTTGTTTTTTTTCTAGTGTTGTTGCTTTTTGTTGCTCTTTATTCTTCAATATTGTTGTTTTTTATTTTTGTTTTTGTTTTTATTTTGTTAATGTTATAAATACACCATAAAGATCATAAATCTGTTACATATTGATGATCAATAACTATCAAATAATTTTTTTTTTTAAAACTTGTTAGACATTTTAATAAACAAATCAAAGTAAAAAAAAAATCCTTATTCTTTAAGAACATAAAAGGGGAAAATTTTGTTTATTGCTTGTTGTTACAATAGTTGAAGATATTTATTATTTGTTTTTTCAACAATTGAAGATGTTTAGTTTATAATTATTCATTTGAAAAAAAAAGCCCGAGGAGAAAAAAATGCTAAGTAAAAAAAAGAAAATGTTAAGAAAAAAATACCTTAAAATTAGAAAAAAATGCTAAGCAAAAAAAATGAAAATGTTGAGAAAAAAATGAAAATAGTACCTTAAAATAGAAAAAAAATGTTGAGAAAAAAAACATTGAGTAAAAAAGATTAAGATGGTAGAAAAAAATGTTGAGCAAAATAAAAATGTTGAGAAAAAAATGAAAATAGTAGAAAAAAATGTTGAGAAAAAATAAATTAGTCCTTTCTATTAGGTCAAAAAAATAATTAAAAAAATTGGCCCTTTTTTTATTAGCTAAAAAAAAAAGAAAATTAATTAAATAGAAAAAGGGACACTAAATGTTGAGCAAAAAAGAAGATGGAGATAGTAAAAAAAATGTTGATAAAAAAAATATTGAGAAAAAAAATTTGATGAAGATAGTATAAATAAATGTTGAGCAAAAAAACATTAAGATTAAAAGACATTACCCTAAAATTAAGGAAGGAAAAAAAAAGTAATCCATATTTAAAAGGAAAATGGTTAGGAAAGTTAGTTTTGAAAAGGAAAAGTTAGTTTTAAAAATATTTTTGATTAATGAGATTTTTTATAATATTTTTGATTTTTAATCTATTTATGAAAAAATTTCAAAACTTAACTCTATTAGTTACCGTAGTATTAAAACGCAAATTATATCATAGACCCATGTTGATATTGCAATATAGATCAGTGATTTATTATACATGTGAAGCTTTATTTTTTAACACTTTTTGTTTTTTTTTTAACGATTTTTTTTTCTTTGCGTATCTCTTATCTTTTTTTTTCTCTTCTTATGTGTGTCTCTTCCTTCTTTTTTCTTTTTTCTTTTTTTTTATGTGTAATAGATTAAAATTCTTTTGGAATGGTTTTTTCTTTTTTGATGTTGATTTCGTTCTTGATTGGTTTTTATTTGAATAAAATTGAACATGGTTGCTTTCGGTGTTCTCTTGTCTTTGATGCGTCGTTTGAGTGAATCATTCTTAATTGTGATGTGGGTTGTAACAACATTCTCGTCCATCTCTTTTCATTTGTGGTTATTTGTGAATTCTTCTGGTCTTCCACTGATAGCCACCAGACAATTATATTTTCTCAATATTACCTTCATCTTCAATTTCCATAGCGAGAAGTTTCTCCCATTAAATTTTTCAATCTTATACTTCGTTGTCTTTGCTTATATCACAATTCACAAATTAGATGCTCTGATACCTTTTATTGTTAAAATTGAGGATCATATTATGAATGAAATAGAACAAATTGTAGCTAAAATAATTGAAATGATAAAATTGAAGAAAATATATAATACAACTTTGAGAAATATTGCACAAGTAAATAGAGTTTAAACGATTGTACTAAAAAATCAAAGCAAGGCAAATTTACAAGAAAGTGTAGTGGGTCACAATGGTTCACTTAAGTACCACACTCGTAGACAAAATTTTACTAGAATAAGTAATTTAATAGCACAATAATTTGTGACAAATAAACCTAATAATAGCAATAAGAAATATAACACACAAATTTAACATGGAAAACCCCAAATAAATCGGGAAAAAACTACAGGCAAAACTAAAAAAAAATTTACTATAAAAAATAATAAAAGTTACAAAATATTTATTTTTATACCCCAAAGAAAATACAATAAAATTCTCTCTTAATATAAGAGATAACCTACTCTCTATATATTTTTCTTCTCAAGGGATTACTTACAATTTTTCACTAACTCTTACTAACACAATGCTCACATAGCACACTCCCTTCCCATTAGTATGCTTGCATTTTATTTGCTTGTTTTGTATTTTTGTTGTCCTAGTCATGACTATTTATAGCCATGAATGATTATTTTTTCAACAAAATGTTGCTGCACCAACAACATTTAGTGAGCAACTTTTAACTTGTTTTTTCTTTTTAGTTGCACGGAATTTCGTGCAGCCATATTTTACCTTTAACACCTTTTTTTTTATAACAATTCCTTTTTATTATGAATGTGAATGAACAATATATTGCTTATGAATGAACAATATATTGCTTGTAAGAGAATAGTACTCAAATAGTGAAAAGAAAATCTCTATATAAAAGGATTGAAATTCATTAATGAGAATGTTCAGAAGAAGAAGAAAAGGTAGATTACTCTCTAAATTCTTTCAATATTATAGTTCTCCAAATTCTCTCAAAACTCTCTCTAAATTCTCTTAAAATCATTCTACTATAAAATATTTTTCTTCTAGTTAAATACTACTAAATTCAAGTTTAGTTCTATAACAAATTAAGTAATTAAATATTTATTTCACAACACGTTATCAGCACGAGGAGCTCTCGATCAAAATAATAAGGTACATATTTCTTAATATTTAATATTTATGAATATATTATTTGATTATATATTATCATGGATGACTATGTCTCCTACTAATTTATATATTTATATTTATTTCTTCAATCTACCTTTATATTAATTGTTATTTTTATTTTGTTTTACTAACTACACCATTGATGCAAATATTGCTAGAAATGGTTCTAACCTTGTGGATGGCTATGCCTCCTATCAATTTATATTTATGCATATTTATTTTTTATTATTTATGTTAATGGAAGGCTATACCCCATTTTATATTAATGGACGGTTTTGCCCCATATTTATACATATCGTTATGTTAACTCACTTGCTATAAATAATCATATCAACATTATTTATTGATTTTACTTTATATAATTTATTTCTCAATATATTATATTAAAAAAAAATTCTAACGGCTATATTTTTATTACCAACGGTAACATAACGGTAATAAACGGCTATATTTTTCATTATAAATAGATGAGCTATAAATTTTATTTATTCACACAAATTCATACATTTTCTCTTTCTCTCTTCACTCTAAATTGTAAACATGATTTGGTATATTTATATTTGTATTTTGATCATGACTATTATAATAGTTTTAGGAATAATTCATATGGAAGATGATTTTCTATTTGATATAATTTTAAGTATTATTGTATCATTTTTTGTACCGCTATTATTTCTTGCAATATTCATTCATGATATAATTAATTAGTAAATTCTGATTATGTTTGATTTTTTTAGTAGTCATCAAATTTATGAATTCTAATTAAGTTATATTTTTTTATTAGTTATCATAATGACAAATCTAGCAAAGCTTGAGTTCGTTGCTCTTGACATCACGGGAAAAAATTATATGTCTTGGATTCTAGATGTAGAGATGCATCTTCAATCAATGGGGTTAATTGATACCATAAAAGAAAATAATAACACCTCATTGCAAGATAAGGCCAAGTCTATAATTTTTCTCCGTCGTCATCTTGATAAAGGATTAAAATGTGAATATTTGACTGTCAAAAATCCAAGTGTTCTTTAGAAGGATCTAAAAGACAGATATGATCATCAAAGAGATGTAATACTACCAGTAGTCACTGATGAATAAAGAGCTTTACGCTTTCAAGATTTCAAAAAAGTGAGTGACTATAATTCTGCAATGTTCAAAATAGTATCACAATTAAAATTCTGTGGACAGACAGTCACAGACGAGGATATGCTAGAGAAAACTTACTCCACATTTCATGCATCAAATGTTACACTGCAACAACAATACAGGATGCAGAGATTTAAAAAATATTCTGAACTAATTTCATGCCTACTGGTAGCTGAGAAAAATAATGAACTCTTGATGAAAAATCATCAGTCCCGTCCCACTGGCTCAATAGCATTTCCAGAAGCAAATGCTACAAATTATTCCAGATATAAAAATTACAATAGCCATGGACGTGGGAGAGGTAGAGGTTGTGGATGTGGAAGAGGTCAATTATTTGGCCGTGGTCGTGAAAATAAATATAATAATAGTCTACAACAGACTCAGACTCAACCTCAAAAGAAGTTAAAATCAGTCATTAGTGGTGTTCAAGAAAGACCTCAACATAAGTTTGAAACTGTGTGTTTCATATGTGGTAGTAAAGGACATTGGTCACGAGTTTGTCGAACACCACCACATCTTTGCCAACTTTATAAGGCATCATTGAAAGGCAAAGAAAAGGAAATAAACTTCAATGAGCATCATACTCATGTTAATGATACAACTCATCTAGATGTTTCTGATTTTACTGATGATTTTACTGACAATGAAAATTGAGACATCTATAATTTTAAGTATATTGTTATTACTTATTTGATTCTGAAGAATATGTTATTGTTATGTATGTTATTTTCAAATTAAATAAAATGTCTTACTTTACATTTTTACCTTAATTGATTAATTTTGTGTTTATCTATTTTGAAGTTTAATATGGATTGTACTCAATATAAAGACAATATTGGAGATCTCTGCATACCAGATAGTGGTACTACATATACTATCTTGAAAAATAGAGATTATTTCTCTGAAATAAAGCCTACAAAGGCAGTTGTAAAAATAATATCAGGTCCTGTAGATCTGATTGAAGGAATTGGCAAAGCTAAATTTATGTTACCAAATGGAACAAAGTTTATAATTGATGAAGCTTTGTTTTCACCAAAATCAACAAGAAATTTGTTGAGTTTTGATGACATATATCGAAATGGGTGTGATACCCAATCCATTACTATAAATGATAACAAATATTTAAATATAGTTTCCTATGAATTAGGAAAAATACAAGTATTGGAAAGACTGCCAAAACTCCCTACTGGATTGCATTACATGCATATACATGTAATTGAATTAAATATGGTAGTAAAAGAAAAATCTTATGATCCTTCAATAATAAATTTATGGCATGACAGATTAGGTCATCCTGGATCAATAATGATGCGAAGGATAATTGAGAATTCACATGGGCATCCCTTGAAGGGGCAAAGAATTCCTCAATCAAATGAAATTCCATGTACAGCTTATTCTCTTGGAAAATTAATCTTGAGACCTTCACCATCTAAAATTCAAAATGAATCACCTATGTTTCTTGAAAGAATTCAAGGTGATATATGTGGGCCAATTCACCCACCATGTGGACCATTCAGATATTTTATGGTATTAATTGATGCATCTAGTAGATGGTCACATGTTTATCTATTGTCAACTTGTAATATTGCATTTGCAAGGTTGCTTGCTGAAATTATTAAATTACGAGCACAAATCCCTGATTATACAATCAAGAGGGTAAGACTTGATCATGCTGGTGAATTTAAATCTCAAGCATTCAATGATTATTGTATGTCTACTGGGATCATTGTTGAGCATCCTGTTGCCCTTGTACATACTCAAAATGGTTTAGCTGAATCATTGATTAAACGCCTTCAGCTTATTGCTAGACCATTAATAATGAGAATAAAGCTTCCCATTTCAGTTTGGGGTCATGCAATCCTACATGCTGCTTCATTAATTCGCATCAGACCTAGTGCATATCATAAATACTCCCCACTACAATTGGCATTTGGTCAAGAGCCAAATATTTCCCATCTCAAAATTTTTGGTTGTGCAGTATATATACCCATTGTACCACCTCAATGCACAAAAATGGGTCCTTAATGAAGATTGGGAATTTATGTTGGGTTTGAAACACCCTCAATTATTAGATATCTTGAACCTTTAACTGGTGATGTTTTTACAACACGTTTTGCTGATTGCCAATTTAATGAGGTTATTTTCCCAACATTAGGAAAAGGGGAGAAAGAAGGAAAAAGGGATATTTCATGGAATGAACCATTATTATTGCATCTGGATCCTCACACAAAACAATGTGAATTAGAAGTGCAAAAGATTGTGCACTTACAAGCAATTGCAAATCAATTGCCAGATGCATTTACTGATACAAAAAGAGTGACTAAATCATACATACCAGCAGCCAATGCTCATGCTCGTATTGAAATTCTAGAAATAAAACCTGAGAATAAAGACACTCATGAGTCTAAAACATGCCAGAAGCGTGGAAGACCAATTGGTTCTAAGGATAAAAATCCTCGAAAGAGAAAGGGAGTAGATAATCATATTGATAGCGAGGAAAATATCCCTGAAGAAATAGAAAATAAAGAAAGTCATGAAACATTGTCATATACTGTTGCATGTGAAATCATAAATGACAAAGATGATCCTGAACCAAAATCAGTCATGGAATGTTAAAATAGGCATGATTGGATAAAATGGAAAGATGCTATGCAGGCTGAATTGGACTCACTAAACAAACGAAATGTTTTTGGGCCAATTATTCCTATGCCTAAAACTGTGAAACCTATAGGATACAAGTGGGTCTTTGTACGAAAGAGAAATGAGAAAAATGAAATAATAAGGTACAAAGCTAGACTTGTAGCTTAAGGTTTTTCACAAAGGCCGGGAATTGATTATGATGAAACGTATTCTCCTGTTATGGATGCAATTACGTTCAGGTATTTGATTAGCCTAGTAGTTTCTAAGAAATTAGAAATGCGTCTTATGGATGTTATGACTGCTTATTTGTATAGATCACTTGATAGTGACATTTATATGAAAATCCCTGAAGGATTTAAAATGCCTGAAGCATTAAGTACAAAACCCAAAGAAATATATTCGATCAAGCTCCAGAGATCTTTATATGGGTTAAAACAGTCTGGGCGCATGTGGTATAATCGTTTAAGCGATTATTTGATTAATAAAGGATATGTGAGTAATATTATCTGCCCATGTGTTTTTATTAAGAAAACAATATCCGGATTTGTGATTATAGCTGTATATGTTGATGATTTGAATATTATTGGAACAGAAAATGAGATCCATGAAGCAACAGTATACTTAAAGGAAGAATTTGAAATGAAAGATCTTGAAAAAACCAAGTATTGCCTTGGTTTACAAATTGAGCAAATGCACAATGGGATATTCGTGCATCAATCAAATTACACAGAAAAGATCTTGAAACGCTTTAATATGGATAAAGCAAATCCTTTAAGTACTCCAATGGTCGTTAGATCACTCAATATTGAGACTGATCCATTTCGACCCTGTGAAGAAAATAAAGAAATTCTTGGTCCTGAATTTCAATATCTCAGTGCCATTGGAGCACTAATGTATCTTGCTAATTTTCCTAGACCTGACATTTCTTTTGCAGTCAATTTATTAGCAAGGTTCAGTTCAGCTCCAACAAAAAGGCATTGGAAAGGGGTTAAACATATACTTTGATACCTTCGAGGAAATGTTGATTTGGGTTTATTTTATTCTAACAATTCAAAATAAGAATTGATTGGTTATGCAGATGCAGGGCATTTATCTGATCCTCATAAAGCGAAATCTCAAACAGGCTATGTGTTCACAAATAATGGAACTGCAATTTCTTGGCATTCCTAGAAATAAACGCTTGTCACTACTTCCTCAAATCATTATGAAATTATTGCACTACATAAAGCAAGTAGAGAGTGTGTGTGGCTTAGATCAATGACACATCATATTGAAGAATCTTGTGGTTTTCCAGTCAACAAAAGTCCAACAATTTTATATGAAGATAATGCAGCATGCATTGCACAATTAAGGGAAGGATATATCAAAAGTGATAGAACCAAACATATACCTCCAAGATTCTTTTCATACACTCAAGAGCTAATAAAAGACAATCATATAGATATCAAGTATATTCAGTCTAGCCAGAATTCAGCTGATCTTTTCACAAAGGCACTTCCAACTACAATCTTTAGAAAGCACGTTCACGATATTGGAATGCGACATCTGCATACTATGTGAAGGAAGATTATACATATCAACTTGAGGGGGATAAAATCATGCACTGTACTCTTTTTCTTTAGGCTAAAGTTTTTCCCACTGGGTTTTATTTAGTAAGGTTTTAACAAGGTAGTTGCAAAATATTGTTATTCAAGGAGGAGTATTATGAATGTGAATGAACAATATATTGCTTGTGAATGAACAATATATTGCTTGTGAGAGAATAATACTCAAATAGTGAAAAGAAAATCTCTATATAAAGGGATTGAAATTCATTAATGAGAATGTTAAGAAGAAGAAGAAAAGATAGATTACTCTCTAAATTCTTTCAATATTATAGTTCTCTAAATTCTCTCAAAACTCTCTCTAAATTCTCTTAAAATCATTCTACTATAAAATATTTTTCTTCTAGTTAAATACTACTAAATTCAAGTTTAGTTCTATAACAAATTAAGTAATTAAATATTTATTTCACAACACTTTTTATTTAATTAAAACTTATTATATCACACTACATATTATATTATTTAGGCCTAATGATCTAAAATTCCGAACCCATTTGACTAGTTGCAATTTTAGATCACTTTTAAAATCTTGGAAAAAATGTCCCAATTTGTGAAATCTATAGTAAATATAGTCCAAAATTAATTTTGATCAAAATTGAGTATAGAGGTGCTAACGTGACATTTTAGATGACAATATGTGAGGATTATTGCTTCATAAACTACAAATTTGTATAAAAAGGCCAAACATTTTTTATTTATAGCAATTTTATCCCAAAATTTTAATTTTAATATAAATATTTTAATTTTTCTAAATACATTTATTTTTATTTTTATCAAACATGCAAAAATTTTACATAAAATATAATTTTTTTTATCACCAATTGCCAACATCCCCACTTGCAAGGAGCTGTTGCTGCTCATCAGGCTAATTTAATTTAATTTTTTATCACCTACAAATATTTACATAATTCATTTTTATTTTTTTATTTTTGGTTTTAGTTCACAATTTACTGAAAATGAAGTTTTTTTTTTGTCATTCAAATAAATTTGATGTTCTCTATGGATTATTTTTGAGACCAAAGATGGGCATAAATATAGAACAAGACTAACATTTTGATGAAGTAAATGATCTTATCGTAAAAAACTGTCGTATTTTATTGCAACAAAGTTTAATTACACAATTTCAATAATTTTTTGAATTTGAAATAAAACATATTTTTATTAAGTTATATGTTTGTGTTGAAATAGGAACTAGAAGAGAGAATAGGAGGCATGGAAGAGTTAGAGAAGGAGATTCGAAAATGGATTAAATTATTAATATACAAAATATTAATATGTATTTAATTTTAATAAGCCTTTTAGTTATATTTATGTAAATATTATTTTATTTTGAAACAATTTATTAATTAAAAATTTAATAATTAGAACAATGTATTTTAAAGTTAAATGTAAATTGTATTTTTATATTTTTATAAATAATAAAATAATTGATAATTTAAGTATTGTAGTTAACTATTAAATACTCCATATTTAATAGTAAAATGTAGTTTATTTAGAAAAATTAAAACATTTAGGATAAAATTGCTACAAATTGAAAATGTGGCCATTTTATGCAAATATGTAGTTTATGTGGTAGTAGGTTCCAAGTCAACTGTGCCACTTAAGATGCCATGCTAGCAATTCCACACTCAATTTTTATCAAAATTAATTTTGGTTTATATTTGCTACAGATTTGCCAAATTGGGACATTTTTGCTAAAACTTTAAAAGTGAGCTAAAATTGCAACTAGTCAAATAGGTTTGGATTTTTTAAACTATTAGCCCTATTATTTATTAATTTACATATTTTTATTTATCACTATTTCTTATATGAAAAATAATCTCATATATCCTCAATTATACTCCAATTATCAATTGAATCTAATTTTCTCATGTCGTATCAATTTATCATATTAACTTTTCGAATTGTTTTAGTTATTCCCAAACAATTATCCACTTTTTTTTTTTTTGCCAAATGCTTATTTTTCTTTTCATTTTCATAAAAAAAAAAAAAGAATCAAGTCATAAAAAGATCCGCTTAATGAGTAAATGTAAAAATCGAAATAATTTATTGAATGTATTTGGCATAAATAAATTCAAAGAATTTTATATAGTTTATTTGTAAATTTCAATTTTCACTACATGAAAGTAAGAAATTTTGTAGCACACAACTTAGTGACAAATTGAGATTGCGATGGATTTAGTCCGTTACAATTATTATTATCACAATTATAATCACAGATATTTAATCATAAATTTATGATTTAATATAACTTTAATAAGCACTTGCATCCCACTTGTTTGAAAATTGAATTTTTATCTCTGTTAGTTATTATTTAATTAACAATTTAAGTAGTTATGTTAGGGTTTTGTCATTTTTTGTTAAGTGATGTGTTAAAAAACTAATATACTCATTCAAATATGAAAAGACTAAATCGTCCATAAAACAATAATTTCCAAAAATGAAAAAACTAAACTAGTAACTAAATGCCTAAAACACAATTTCAAAAACAAATAAAATTCTTTTTTTTTTTTTTCTTAAAATCCGTAAATCCATCAACAGTTCTTTTATCCCCAATAAAATCCATCATTCACAAACCAACTACAATAAACACAAAAAGCAACATCAACCCAATGAATACAAGAGCAATTGCTACAATAATCTTTACCTTTCAATATAGCAACTTTTTTTCCTCTTTCAAAGATCGAATATCGTCCTCCATTTTACTTATCTCCATAGCATGTCTCTCATACAAATTTTCCTATTTGACCCTTTCATCAATGTTGTATTTTCTCGAACATTTGATGGTGTACACCAACCCAACCACACATATACACCATCTTCATAAGACTAGTATAATCTATTCTTATTTTTAGTATTCTCACAAATTCTCACTATAACTCTTTTTCCACAACCACATTTTATATTCATATATCGTAGTCTTTCCTTCCCATCCACTTCCAAAATTGCTTGCCGAAGACATTATTTTTCAAATAAAAAAATTAGTTCAATAACTTTAATATCATATTCACATGGAATTTCTCCGATTAAGATGGGTTTTAATATCATACTAACATGAAGAAATTTCTCCTTCAACCAAATCATATTTAAACCCCATTTTATCCAAAAAAAAAAAAAAACTGTAACTCTGAAAAATTTCAATTCAACCCTAAAAAACAAAAGAGAATATATCAACTTTAAAAATAAAATAAAACAATTACATACATGTAATTTTCAATTTTTTTATCGTTGTCAATCAATTTGTACTCGTGAATATCAGGATTGGAATGAGATGGAGACGAGGAGGAATTGAGGCCTACTTCAAAGAATACGATACATTGAAGTGAAAGAAGAGGTTAGCTTTTTTTTTTTTTTTTTTTTTTGTGATTATTGTCGTTCTTAGCACCATAAAAAAAAATGACAACATTTCACATAAGGTTAATTTTTGTATTTTAAAACAAATCTTAGTTTTGACCAACTAATTTTTGAAGACTAACATCAATTTTCTTGTAAACCCCAACATAACTCCTTTATTGTTAATGGAATAGGAATTGAGGAAGTAAATATTTGATTCTCGAATAAGAGAGAGGTAATATTAATTAGGTCAAATCTCGGAAGATAAATGTAATTTGTTCACACATAAAAAATGTACTATAAAATAAAAAGAAAAAAAGCGAAATAATCCCACATCTCTCTCTCCTTCTTGGTCAAGATGTTCGAAGGGTCAGAGATGTACAAAACATCAGTTCTGCATTGTGGCAAAAGAAAGCCCTTCCCTGAAGTCCTAGAAAATTGAGTTCTATAAACAAAATGAATGCTATTGAACAGGTCTCCCTCGGTACATCCTCAGCAGCAAACAAATAACTTTCTGAGTGCTCTCCAATTGCCGTCAACACTATGACTTCCGCTAGATTGTAGATCAAGCTTCATTTTTGGAGTCCTTGCCCAGCAAAACTTCTTCCTCAGCACTCTCTTGGCCAGATCATCAAACCACTTGCCTACAAGGAGAACAAATGACACAATGCTCAGAAAAATCACAAACCATTTGCCTGTAAGGCAGCAATAGCAGCACAAAAGATTGTGAGACGGGCATCGAAGAGAATAAAAATGCAGCAGCACTAAGTAATTGAATAGTAGTAACCAAACAGACAAAAAAAAGTCCCAGCATGCAGCAACAATTCTGCAGCAATATCACCCTAGAGCTATAACAAAAAACAACATTTACAAAGCCATGGAAGAGTGAACTTTATCCAGGAACAGAGATGAAAGAAATACTTGGTGACTGTCTAAATCATCTATTGTTCTAAAGACCCATATGACTTGCCATTTGCGTTGCTTTAAAATATTAACGAATTGTCACATATCATAAACCTTAATAAATCTTGGAGGAAGTTCCAAGATTTTAACATTCAACTTTTTACAGCAGTAGGACACCGCACTTCTTGACCTTGCAATGCTTTTGAAGTTTCCTCCACCTCTGTGGGTAGAACTGGAATGAAGCATTTGAATATTTATTCAACCAATCTTCTTCTTTGTCTGAATCACAGCCTTGCATTGCTTTGATACAAGGATCATACCACAACAACACTCGATCTGACTCATCTAAGTGCAGATCATCGACAAAACACACCCAGTTGAAAAAAATGTCTCTGTCTTCATTGTCATTACTTCTGAACTGGCATTCGCATTGAAATCTGTTGATCCGCCAATCAATTGATGGGTCCTCAGATGAAAAGACAATGCAGAAAGCAATTCCCTGGAACTGGTTCCAATTTGAGGGCAACTGCATGCTGACTGAAGATCCTACTTTTTGATCATTGAAACATTCTGGTACTTCGCTTCCTGAAAACAGAATTCTCACCTGATCCTGATACTCGTGAAACTGCAATGTAGAAGACCAAAAAAATATATATATATTTTTTCAGATACTGAGAGAAAGAGAGAAATGTAACAAGGTAGAGGGTTTCGAACTAGTAATCTCAGAGTCTTAGAAAATGACTCTAGAACAATTGAACACAAACTTAATTGGTTTACCTTCGTTGTCAGAAGTTGAACCACAGACTGAGCATTTGCATTGATTTCCCTGAAATCATTTTGATCCAGTTTAAAGAAATTTGTGATATTCAAATTCAAGAAATTGCATCTGATGCTACTTGAGACGTTTTCCATTGATTTGCAGTCATAGGCCTCTAACACTTTTAGAGAATTTGGAAGCTCAGGTATATGCCTTAAACTCTTGCAGTAACTCAAGTAAATTGAACGCAGCTGAGAGAGATTATGGATGCTGCTTGGAAGGCTGACAAGCTTCTTGCAATCATCAAGCTTCAATTCTTTGAGGCAATTTAGCTGTCCGATTGTTGAAGGCAAATCATGAATAGCTGTTCCACTCAAATGAAAATGTTCCAAAGACTTCAAATTGCAGATGCTGTAAGGAATCATTTTGAAACTTTCACAGTAATCTAAATAAAGACACGCAAGATGATCCATAGGCTCCAAGATTTCTGGAAAATTCTCGAGTTTTGAGCATCGGGACAGAGCAAGAATTTCAAGAGATTTCAGCCTACAAATGCTGCTCGGAAGAGTTGATAGCTTGTTGCAGCTTATCATTTCCAAGATTTCAAGTCTTGTGAGAAACTCTATCGATGAGGGAACTTCCTTAATGGAAGTCTCGCTAAGATATAGCTCTCGTATATAGATTGAAACCTGTGGAAACTTTGTGATATTTGAGCAACCTATAAGCCAAATAACTTCAAGATTCTTCAGCTTCTGAACTGATTGAGGAAGTTCTTTTATTCCACTCCTGCACAGATGCAATTCTTCTACTTCTCCTGAAATATCTGGACATTTTTTCAGATTAGAGCAGTATGAAATATCAAGAACTCGAAGTAGTTTCGAATTGATTCTGCTTGGAATATGCTTAAGACTTTTGCAAAGTCTGAGATTAAGGTATTCAAGTTTGTCAAGTTGTTGAATAGATGAGGGCAGCTCAACTAAACTTTTACAGCCTTCAAGATCGATACTCTCAACATTTTTTGCCTCTGACAAATCTGGAATTTTAGTCAAGTGCTTGGAATAAGAGAGGCCTATATGTGTCAAATTCATAAGCTCCTGCAAGGAAACAAGAATGATAGTTATACTGACAATTCCTGTGAAGAGTGAAACAACATGCACATTAAGCTATTGCCACATACCTGCACTCCAGTCCAAAGTTTCTCAATGCTGCTGTGTGGGAGCTCAAGCACAACAAGATTTTCTGCACAAAATTTTATGGGCAATGATTTTGAAGGGAATTTGTGCCAATGGAGATACCTCAGCTCATCAGAAAGAGATTGAAGGCCACGGCGAGGAAGGTGCAGTTTATCTTTGCTGCCTATGGAGGAACTTGACATGTAAAATTTAAGTATTCTTAGATGATCCATGCATGCGAAAGCATCAGATTCTAAGTGCATTTCTCTTACTGCAGATAATTCTAAAGATATGCCTTCGATTGCTTTAGTTCCCTGATAGCCAAGGGTAAATATTAAGTACTTGACAAGAAAAATCTGATGCCATTACACTGAAGAAAAATAAACACTAACATTGATAGCAAGTTTACCTTCTTCTTTGTCAGTACATTATAAACATCCATAGGATTCCACAGCCTGCTACGCTTTTCAAGCTCTGGTTCTTCACCAACAATGCTCCAGCCCATTTCTTGTAATAAATCATGCAACTCTATCTTTTTGTGAGAAACACTTAGAAGAGACTTATCAATCAACGTACTTATAGTGAAACAACCTGATGAATAACATCCATTTAATATTTTGGTTGCATAATTCAAATCTTCCCCTCTAAAGAAACATGCGATATCAAGAAATATATTTTTCTCTTCATAGTCTAGCCCATCGTAGCTCAACCTCAGTACATTCTGAATATTTCTATTCAGAACATTTTGCAATTTATTCAATGCACTCTGCCATTCTTCTTCACTTTTATCGAACAAAGCACAGCCCAGAACTCTAAGTGCTAATGGGTTACCTTGTGCATAGTTTGCCACCCTTTTCGAAAGATCCATTCGATCATTTGTTGAAGAATTTTTCTTGAAGGCATTCAGGCAAAATAGTTGAAGAGCTTCATGATGGTTCAATCCCTGAACCTTGTATATTTCATCAGCAACATTCTTAAGAACTTGCTTATCTCTACTCGTTACAATGATTCTGCTTCCAGGGCCAAATAAATCGTGTTGTCCGGGCAGTAATTCTTGTAATTGCATTATATTTTCAACGTCATCAAGAACAAGAAGAATCTTTTTGCAACTAAGCCGATCCTTTATGCAAGTTCTCCCCTGAAAAATCTATAATTTCCTCCTCCAATAACTTTGAAAAAAGCTTGTCTCGTAATTCAACAAGCAAACTTCTTTTCAGTTGTTCTCTAACATTCACAAGAAAGTAAGAAGCTTCATATTGAGTAGAAATATGATCAAATATAGCTCCGGCAAGAGTGGTCTTGCCTATGCCTCCCATGCCCCATATTCCTATGGTACGAACATCCAACATCTCCAAGTGCAATACAGATTCAATATGCTTAAGGCGTGAATCAATTCCAACCAAACCTGTACAATAATAACTTGGAGATGTCTTGTTTAATTTTTTGGAAATATCCTTGACAATTTCTTCAATAAGTTTGGACTCTGGCCTGCCAAAATATAAGGGTTAATGCATGTTCCTACCATCAAATTTATTCATTTACACCAATATATTCTAACTTTAAAAGTGTGGAATGGAGTGTGCCAAGCCGTGTTGACGTGCAAGATTAATAACACAGCTAAAAATTAAAAAATTAAAAGCTAAAAAATTAACAAATTAAAAAAATTGACAAAGCCCACCGTTTTTTATTTCGTCTAATTCTAACTTGCAATACTCTTATTTTTCATTTCCAAAACAAGTTCCCCATTTAGATCTTCAAGTTTCCATATACACATATAAAAGTAGGCTTTACAAACAAACCCAGCTTTTACGGCATATTCATGAATCACCTCAGCCATAGCAAATGCACCCAAATCAGTGCAAACCGATAACACAACAAGAAGTGCTTCACAACCGCTCACTTTAATTGACCCAAACAACTCCATCGCTTCCTCGTGCCATTCAGATCATGCATAACTTGAAATCAAAGATATTCAAGTCACAAGATCTGGCTCTAATCCTTTAGATTCCATCCTTCGAAAAATCTCAAGTGCACCTTTCCAATCAAAATTAAATGCATAACCTGAAACCATTTTATTCCACAAAACATAGGTTCTAACACTCATTTTATCAAACACATGGCAAGCATCCCTCATGCTACCAAGTTTTGCTTGCATTCCAATCAATGCATTCCCAATATGAAGATGACTCTCCAAACCCATCTCTAAGACATGACCATGAATTATTTTACACAATTTAAATGTACAAGTATAAGCACAAGCCTTTATAACCAAAGGGAAAGTGAAACCACCACCAAAAGTTACCATCTTTCTCATTCTAACATAGCATTCATTAGAAACATTAGCTCTCAAATTTAAATCTAAGAAAAGAGGATAGATTTGAACTCAAAAGGGTTGTGTCCAATACGGAGAGTTGAATTACAACAACACGAAAATGTATAGAGATCAAATTAATTGTAGCAATCTACTGTTTAATTGATAGAAATTTTTATAGTTACTTATACAACTGCCAATCTAACTTTAATAAATTAAAAACAGAAAGGATGCTAATGAAGGGTAATGATATTTAAAATATATTTCTTTAATTTTTAATTAAAAATTTTATTACAATTGATATTCAAAATATATTTCTTTAATTTTTAATTAAAAATTTTATTACAATTATTTATAATTTAAATATTTATTTACTTGTAGTTTGACATGACTGGATAAAAAGCTGCACTAGAGGTATATTAATGCAACATATTATTGGCTTTCTAGAATTTTTAATTTATAGATTAATTGGAATCTAATTAAAACTTTAACAAAATAAAATATAAATTTACTCTGGAAATTCATTTGTCATTTTTCTTCCGGCTAATAATTATTTTATAAATTTTATAATGAAATAATTAGTGCCAAAAGAATTTTTTAAGAGAATTTGTTATATATAATATATTTTAAGATAAGTTGTTATATATTTTAGGCCGTTAATAAAAACTAAAGACAAATTGATCATTACTATTTGAGACAATTTTAAAAATTGGGAATTTAATTTTGGTGTTGAAGGTAAATTCTTTTTCTTTTAATGTAACATTAATTTGACAAAATAAATAAAATATAAGGTAGTAATTTATCACAAAATAAAGAAAATATCAAAAATTAATATTATAAGGTACTAACGTTTTCTTTTTGTAGAAAGCAAAAATAAATACTATTAAAATGCAACTTACTACATCAATGTTATAGCACGTGTCTTTTTTTTTTTTTTCTTTTTCTTTTTTATAATAGTGCAAAACACAAATATCAACTTATCACAAAATAAATTATGAAATGTAAATGAAAATTAATATAAAAATGCAAATGAAAATTAAATATAAATTATACCTATCTCAACATATAAAATAAAAAGGAAGTTTAAATGAAAATTAAATATAAATTAAGAAAAATTAATATCATTCCCTAAGATTTGATTAAAATCACTAATCTGTCATTATATTTTTAAAAATTAACTAATAACTCCCTTATATTTGATTTTTGTTAATTATTTTGCCTTTCGCTGACTAAATATCTCTCAGATTTGATATTTTTATCGTAAATTATAAATTTGATGGGGTATTTAATTAGTAGAAGAAAAAATTATTAATAAAATCAAACATGAAATGAAATGATATTTAATTGACTTTTGAAAATATAAAAATAAGAACTAAAAAGGTGATTGTAATTTTTCCATAAATTAATTACTATATCATAATATTAGATATCTGCAGTTAAGTTTTAGTAATCACAAAATACAAATAAATGCTCACATGATATAAATATTTTTCACCAAATTAGAGCAATTGTTGTGACATCAAGCGGTAAGATTTAAGAAAAAAATACATATTTTTTTGTTATCAATTAAATTAATAATATCTGTGTTTTAAATTCTACTATGCTATATAATACACGCGAGTGCAGGAGGCAGCTGTGATATGCATGTACGACTACGTACCTTGTGACAAGAGAATCCCACCCGCAGATATTAGCAACTTCTTTGAGGGCAGCTCTCCAGCTCTCGACCTTCTCCATTCTTCCTTTCAGCAGCTCCTCATGTTTAGCAAATGCACATGCAAAACTTCCACTTTGATTGAGTACATGCATCGGGTCTACTCCATAGAACACTGGCACAACAATTTGTTCGTACATTTTCCTGCATTCAAGAATCTTCACAACTTCATCTAAACACCACCTCGAAAATGCATATTTCTCTGAGAAAATAATCATCGAAAGCTTCGATTCTTTGATTGCTTTCGAAATCGAGGGTGAAATTTCCTCTCCTGGCTTAATTTCTTTATCCATGAACGTTAAAATTTTTTTCCTGTTCAGAGCTGCATAGAGATGACTTACAAAATTATCACGAGTATCCTCGCCTCTAAAACTAAGAAAAACATCATATTTTCTTTGATAAGTGGTTAAAGCGGCCATGGTAGAGGTGAGAATTAATTTTTCACGAGTAATAATGGTGTAGTAAGGCTGAATTGTGAATTCTGAATATAACGAAGGTCCATATATATATACACACACAGAGGAGTCTGGAGTATTGAATTGGTTGCTTAATTATGTAAACATAGCTACAGCTAATATCAGGTCCACCTTTGCAAATGTTTTTCCCCTACGGCTACGGCTAGCTAGCATTAAATGAGTTAGAGAATATAGCTTAATAGTGACGTTATTTGCCCATCAATATTGAATTTATTTACCTTAATTACTACATAATTTTTTTTTTATTTTTTAAATCATCATTATTCCCCATTTACTAAACTCTTAAAATTAAGTTTGATTTAGATTCAACGTAAAAGTGATAAAAATATTTTAAAAATTAATTTAATAAAACTAAATATATAAACCGTAACTCAAATTTGCTATTGTTGCTATCCATAGAGACCACAAAAAAAATAATGTTAACAAAGAAGAAAATATATATCTTTACCAAGAGTGGATTACCATATTTATTTTTAATGGGACTTAAGTATTAAATTTTAGGATGTGAGGAGAGATTTTAAACATAGAAATTTCAGTCATCCATAAATAGTTTAAATAATAAAAAATATAAATTTTTAAATGTAGAAAGTAAGATTCGAATTCTATTCCTTCTGTTATTTTTTATTTTAAAAAATTAAACAATTTAAACTCTATTAATGAAAAAAAAAACACCCCCACCACAAGTTATCAAATTGACATTCTTAATTGTGATTAACCCACTCACTGAAATTTGTCTCTAGTTATCCCAGCAAGTTAATTAGGGTAAACAACGTAGTTGAA
Source organism: Mallotus nudiflorus (assembly GCA_947683625.1). Classification (NCBI taxonomy): domain Eukaryota; kingdom Viridiplantae; phylum Streptophyta; class Magnoliopsida; order Malpighiales; family Euphorbiaceae; genus Mallotus; species Mallotus nudiflorus. The sequence goes on along the minus strand of CANTUR010000084.1, from coordinate 800,519 downwards.
ATTTAAGTTTCTTGCAAGGCCACCCAACTGTTACCATATAATTGGTGTTCAACCGTTCAAAAGGGTGGAGTAGTCTTATTATGAATTGTTCTTTGTCGTTGCCTTCAATCTACTGCCATTGCACTCAGAAGCGCTGGAGTATTTTTATTTCTGTTGAATTAAGATCCTCTCATATTTTGATATCATATGAGTGCCATTTGCCCTCAGTAGCGCTGGGGCATATTTGCCATTGCACTCAAACATGTTTTATCATATTTCTGCACTCTGTTTTACGGTTGGAGAATTTTGATCTGTTGGCATTGCTGTGCACTGTGTTTTGTGGTTAGGGAGTTTTAATCTGTTGGTATTACTGAACTATATTGTGTGTTACAAATAAAACCATAGCACCCAAAAAACAAAAAAAAGTAGTAACACACATTGCTACTCATGATGTCTACAGTGACATCACAAATAGTTTATTATTTTTATTTTTTAGACTTTTTTTTAAATTTAATTTTTTTTGAATTTTTTCGAATATAAAACCAAAATTACATATAAATAAACCCGTTATTCAATAATTTAAACATTTATAGCATATAATTTTTTTTTTAATAATGTAATGATAAGGGCTAAATTGGATCCTCACGTTTTACCCTATTAGAACTTTAATTTTATAAGTTAAGACCATATTGAACTTTTACTGAGTATACAATTAAGTCATGTAACTTTTTTTAGTATAATTAAATTTTGTAACTTTTTTTTGTACAATTAAATCCTATAGATTAATAAAAAAAAAATAATTTTAAGGGTTACTAACAAATAAAATTGATAATTTTTAATTTATATATATATATATATATAACACATAATTATAAGGTTTTAAAAGTTTTTTAACCTATAAATATATTTTTTAAAATTTTAAAAATTTTACAATTAAGTGATATCTATTTTAAATAAATAACCAATTTTATTCATTAATATAGACAGTAAATTGATAATTGATGTAAAATTTAATTTTAATAATTGAATTAAAAAAGTTTTATAGCCAATGAAAAAAAAAAAACTAAAGAGCATTATGGTCTTTTTATCAAGTCCCACAAAACATTGTAGTCTTGAGGGACTCGACATAAAATAGTTGGCCCGGCTTCAAAAAATTTCAATATTTTATTTTTGGACGAAAATATGAATCATGATGATTCGTTACACGATAATTTTTTTTTTTTGGAAATTTTATTTATATGTCATATACAGGGTTGTGCTCCATCAACTAAGATGATGAATATTCTTGTTGCAATTAGGGATGTATATGGGTCCTGAAGAATTTGAACTGTCTTAAAAAAATTAAATAAAAAATTTTCAGAAGTAAAAATATTCATTGATTATTTAATTTTTTTTTCAAATTGAACTGTCCCGAAAATATTTATTAGAGTGGATTCAAAGAATATAAGTTTTTTAATTTGAGAATCGAACCGAACCGTTCCGAAAATATTTATTAGAATGGGTCCAAAGAATATGAGTTCTTTAATCTAAGAATCAAACCAAACCGTCCCAAACTGCCGAAACTGGAACCGATATATATATATATATATAAAGTTGATAATTAATTATAATATATATTATAAGTAAAATTTAGTACCATTTTAATAATTAATTATATTCAAATAATTTCTTTTAGACAATCTATTATTAAAATTTAACTTATACTATGTGACATTTTAAATACAAATTAATTATTTATTTAAAATAAAATAAATACATTTATTAACTAAATTTTTTTAATAGTTAATTTTCAATATATGTATAAACCATAAAATAATTTTTTATAGTGAAATTTATAATCATATTATCTTATATATTTAAATTCTATGAATATAAAAATATAGTCGCATTCTATAATTACTTTGTTTTAACAAAGTAAAATTCATTTTCTCAATAATGACCATTAAATAATAAAAAGAAACCTCATCATGTGGTAATAAAAGTAAAGTAAAATTAAACTACTTTAAAAACATAGTAATTATAAAATTTCCCTAAAATATAAATATTAAAATAAAACTAAAAATAAAATTTTTAAATATATATATATATATATATACATTTTTAAAATATTCATTTACATTTTAAAATATCTATTTACGCCACATTTTTAAATTGAATTTAATGAATTTTAAAATAAATTTTCCAACCTTCGAATCTGTTCAAAAAATTTATATTCTCCAAATTATTTCAAGTTGTGCATGATCCTAATCGCAACTTGATACTAATCATTTTCCTCCTTTATTTTTTTTACCAAATTTATTGTACCACTATAACACTAAAAACACATTTAAAAGATTCGTTCTACCACTTTAACAATATTATTAGAAATTTACAATTGGTAGATATTATCAGAAAAAGAGGGATTTTATCAAGTAAATAATCACATTATACCAAATAGAAGAATTAGTAAATCCAGTAAGGACCATATGCAGAGAAAAAGTCCAAATCTAAGATCATCCGCTGAATGAGGAAAGAGCCTAACAACCAGTCCACCTCCCGTTGGTATTAAATGTACTTTTTTCTAGACGAAGACAAGACTTTCTTCTTTCACACTAAGTATGACCTCATAGCAAAATTGGAAAATTGAATTCAAGGTCAATTTCCACTTATTGACCAGTTAAACACCACACAGCCACGCATACAACAAGAGACCAAATTTTTATGTTGAAGTTGGAAACGAAAAGGAAATCTTGGAAAAGGAAATCATTCAAATTTTCATTTTATAAAAAAGAATATATATATATATATATATATATATATATATATAACATTTTTTTTGTTGTTAATATGATATAAATTTTAGTAGACTGTATAATAGACAACTCTCTCATTTTAAATCAATTTCAGGATGCGTTGAATAAAAATTATTATTTAACTACTCACTTTTCGACAAAATAAAACTTTTAAACTAAATAATTTAAAAAAAATAATAATTTACACAGTAATTCATACTTTTTTTTTCTGGAATTATGAACTATTTTCTTAATGTAGAGATAGTACGATGCAATTCATGAATCTTCGTTGCTAAAAGAAAATATACTTTGTATCAATGTTCTCAGAAATTTAAATTCAAATATTGTAGAGAAGTAGCTACTCCATATCTTAAATGAGAAGAATTCAAAGAAAAATGGGAACACCTCAATTTATAGATTTAACAATTATTTTGGACAAAAACATTTGGGGTTAAACCTCGCATAATCGTGCTAAATGTTTTCCTGAATTATTATTGATAAAATAATAATTTTGTCTGCATTCCATACTCGTTAGTGAATTTATTTTTCCCTGCATTAGACAAGGTAAATTATTTACTTATTTATTTATTTTTTTTCGCTCAAAGGTAACTTTTGTTCTTTTATGTTGTACTATTTCCATAGAGCATGTCAATTTCCATGCTCATTTTATCCAAATTTTAGTCAAAAGCTTATTGGTCATCGTGCTTCGGCATCCATGTATGTTGGGTGGTGAGAGACAAAAATAATAATAATAACAATAATAAAAGGCAATAAAAATGGTTTTGAATGCTCATTCATTTTCATTAACAAATATAGCAGTAATATTATGTCTTTCATAAGTACAAACCATGCTTAAAGCTGACATACATTTACTAGTAAGGTGTATATTACTTGATTTTGCTTATACAAGTGAATAAGAACCTTGTCTACAACTATATTTACGAGTACATAACTAAACTAGTTCAACAAATTAAATGCTTAGCTAAGTCTTATTAGGTTCAACAATATGTTACGACAGAAATCCGAAAAAGAAATTTCAATTTAGTCTGAATATTTTGATCTCTTTGGATGCGGTTTGTCTTGCTCTTGGTTAGGAGCATAATGTCATGGGGTCAAAGTTTAAGTGAAGAGACAATTTCCGTGCAGCATTCTAGGTCTCTTGCACGTCTAAGGGTAAACTTTAATCTATCTCCAATGCTCACTGGTTTCGCTTTCCCATGGGCTCATCAGGGAAGCAGAGACAACTCCCAACCAGTGTGATGCCTAGGTGGCATGCCCATTCGCAGGATAGATGACCACCTATGGCATGTACTCACTACTTTGAGTTGCCCCACACCCCACGTTAAGCTCAACCAACAAGCATCTTGTGTAGTCCTGCGTGTCACGACTAACAGTCCATGACATTCTTCCCTACTCAATTCATGCACATCCTAGTGCATGTCGAGGAAGACTCCTTCCCTTTCTCTTTAATTGGCCAGAATTTGTGTGCAATTCCCTGCCTACTCGCTCTTGTGCATTGAGGCTATAATCCACTTACAACTACTCCCGTTGCTTAGGGTATGCCAACGCAAATATGAGCGCTTCGCGAACTTTAACTATGGCTTTTTGCCTACTTATCCTCATCTCAATCTCTTTATAGAAGACCCACTTGCGAACACCCTTGCCCACATAAGGGTGCGAGCACCCTTACTCATCCACATCGACCTGCCAGTGTGGTAAGAGCGCTTAGCAAATGTGCAGCTAGCACACATCCGGCTCTGATACCATTTATCACAGGGTCAGAGTTTAAGCACAGGGACAATCCCCGTGCGGCACCCTAGGCCTCTCGTATGCCTAAGGGTAAGCCTTAATCCATCTCCAATGCTCACTGGTTTTGCCCTTCCATGGGCTTATTAAGGGAGCGGGGACAGCTCCCAACTAGTGTGGTGCCTAGGTGGCATGCCCATCCACGGGATAGATGACCACTTATGGCACGTACTCACCACTTTGTGTTGCCCTACATCCCACGTTAAGTTTAACCAGCAAGCATCTCGCGCAGTCTTATGTGTCACAACTAACGGTATGTGACAATAAGCTTTGTTTTGTATGGCCTCATCATCATATAATAGCATAACTCCACATTTCTTCACTTTGCATTTGTGTTGCTTTACAGCTTCAGAGTGACCTGCAAAATACAAACATATTTCTTCATCAATTGAACTAACTCATAATGGTTTGAACCATATTAATGCATGATACGAATTAATTAATTGGATATCAACATAAAAGCATCTCTAATGCAAAACGACATCTTTGAAATCTTCATCTTGAGAGACATTGACCTTGATATAACATTCACATATAATCTAATAATCACTTGGAGAAGTGAACTTCAATGATCTTGCAGGCTACTTTGATGCAATGATAATGCAAAGAAGAACACCTGTAAAATGATCCCAATTTAAAGGTATATATGTAGTAACTGAGGATCCTGAATTTCTGTCATGAAACCTGTAAGGAATCTCACTTTCTGGAAAAATAATTCTAGCTTCTTCTCTACCCTTACTAAACTGCATCAAGCAGTTCATAATTATAAATAAATGCATATAAATTTCACTTTTTGTAGCTTGCTAGCACGCGTGCACACATATATACCTTGGTTGCCATATGTTGAATTGCCAACTGAGCATCAACCTGCTGATCTAACTTAAAGCAATTTGTAACTTGTAAATATTCGTAGCTATATTCGCTCCAGATTGGTAAGGTCTCTTATAATTTGCAATTATTTGCCTTTAAAAAATTTAAGACTTTGGAAACTAAAGTAAAGCATGAAGACTCTCGTAGTGGTTAACAATAATGATTTGAGAGTAGAATTGAGGGAATTTTTCTTCATATTTATTCCTTCACAATACAAACATATACATAGTATTTACACATATCTATCTTCGGTAGCATAGTCACTAATTTACATTAATCATTCCTAATTTACACAAATCAATTCCTTGATCTCCTCCTTCAATCCTCTCACTTCTTAATTTTTTAATTATTCTATTCACATTATTCAACACTCCCCTTCAAGTTGGTGTATTGATATCACCAATGTCTAACTTGCTCAATGAATCATAGAACACTCGGCTTGAGACAACTTTTGTTAGTACATCTGCTAACTGGTCTTTAGATTTTTTACAAAAGAAAAAATTTACTATCTTGGCTTCAAGTTTCTCTTTAATAAAGTGTCTATCTACTTCCATATGTTTAGTCTGGTCATGTTGAACCGAATTATGAACAATCTAAATAGTTGTCCGATTATCACAGTATACATTCATTTTTGCTTCTGGAGAATAGCCAATCTCACTCAGTAAGCTTTTTAATTAGAGGAGCTCACATAATCCTTTTGATATAACTCTAAACTCAGCTTCCACACTTGATAAGTTTGTTTCTCACTTCTCCATGTGACGAGATTACCACCAATAAAGGTGAAGTATCTTGATGTTGACTTTCTATCTGAGCTTCCCACCCAATCGGCATCTATATATCCATCAATATTCAAGTGATTATACTTTTTAAACATAAGTCCTCTTCTGCGTGATGATTTGAGGTATCTTAAAATCCATAATACTACTCTTAAGTGATCTTTACTTAGATTATACATAAATTGACTTACCAAACTTACTCCATATATAATGTCTGGTCTAGTATGAGATAGATAGATTAGCTTTCCTACTAGTCGTTGGTACTGGTCTTTATCTATTGGCATTTAATCTGTCAATTTGTCATTCTGATTAATGGGAGTGTCTACCGATTTATAATCTAGCATTCTAGTCTCTGCTAGTAAGTAAAGTGCATATTTACTTTGGGAAAGGAATATGCCTTGTTTCGACCAAGCTACTTTAATGCCCAAGAAGTATTTCAAACCCCAAGATTCTTCATTTCAAACTCGCATGTCAAGTTTAAGTGTTTTTAGAGATTTAAGATTTCTTCCTCATCATTCCTTGTGATGATCATCCACATATATAATTAAGGTTGTTATTCTCCAATCATGATGCTTAGAAATAGTGTATGATCTGAGTTACTTTGCTTGAACTCATGTTTCTTTATTGCAGAGCTGAAATGACCAAACCATGCTCATAGGGACTACTTTAGACTATACAGTGCCTTCTGCAGTTTATAAAAAACATCTAGCTTGTAAGGTAGTTAAGCCCGGTGGAATATCTATATACACCTTTTCCTCCAGATATCCATGTAAAAATGCATTTTTTACATCAAATTGATGAAGGGGGCAATATAAATTTACAGTAAGAGATATCAATGCCCTTACTATGTTCATCTTTACAACCAGGGAGATGTCTTTTGGTAGTCAATTCTATGAGTTTGAGTATACCTTTTTTCCACGAGTCTTGCTTTGTATCTTTTTATCAATTTGTCTGCTTTATGTTTGATAGAGAACACCCATTTTCATCCTACAGTTCTTTTTCCTTTGGTAATGGAATAAAAGTCCAAGTCATATTCTTTTGGAGAGCAGTCATCTTATCCTTTATGGCTTGAGTCCATCGAGGTTCTATTAATGCCTCTTTCACATTACAAGGAACGCACTTAGCTGAGAGCTTATGTGCAAAGGCTTTTAAAGGATTTGAAAGTCTCTGAGTGGATACATGTTAAGCAATAAAGTATCTTCCTTCCTTATTTTCTCGATCGGGTGAGTATCGGTTTGGTAGCTTTCCCCGATTATATCTGAAAGGTAATTTATGAATAAACAAATTTAAATTTAAAGAAGAGTTTAGAGATTGTACCTCATGAATATTCTCAAGAGATATATCACTTTGGACAGTCAAGGGAGGGGTGTCTAAGTTTCCAAGCTCAATTTGGTCTTCGCTAGCATACTCAAACATTGAGTTTTTATTTCTTTTATCATGTTTCGAGTTTCCACCCGTCCCCTCATCATGCTCAAATTCTAAGTTTCCATTTCCTTTATCATGCTTGAATTTTGAGTTTTCATTTCCTTTATCGTGCTCAGATTTTGAGTTTCATTCCTCACAATGCTCGAATTCTGAGTTTCTTTCCTTATCATGCTTGAAGCCTGCTAATCCCTAGCTTAGCCAGCTTTCTAATACCCAATCCTTTTCTTCACTTATATTCTCCCCTTGAAGAAAAAAATGAGAATTGTGGTGTATAAAGAACATGTCAGATTCCTAAAACGTGACATCCAGAGTAGTGTATAGGAGCCAAGTAATAGGATCATAACACTAATATCCCTTTTATGACCTCTATGGCCCAAGAAAACACACAGAACAACACAAGGATCAAGTTTGGTCTGCTGGGTTTTAGGGAGGTGAATATAGGCTATTAAGCCAAATACTCGAGGTGGATGCATTAAAATTTAAAGTAGGTGTACAAGTCGAGCAATAGTCAGAAGGGGAATCTGAAAGTCCATAACCTGAGATGGCAGTCTATTTAGAAGATAGAACATAGTAGATATCATATCTATCCAGTACCTCTTTGGAGCCTAAGCAGCAAGTAAGAGAGCTTGAGCTGTCTTGAGTATATGTCTATTCTTCCATTCCACAACACCATTTTGTTATGGTGTGTGAGAGTATGAGGTTTCATGGTATAAGCCATGAGTCTAAAAATACCACTAAAAGTTATGGTTAACATACTCCCCTTTACTGTTCGAGTGAAGGATTTGTAATTTGGCTGAGTATTGGGTCTTAATCAGGTTATGAAAGGATGTGAATATGTTAAAAACCTCACTTTTTTATTTCATTAAATACAACCAAGTCATACATGTACAATTATCAATAAAAGTGATAAACCATTTAGAACCTGAAGCATCCGGGCAAAGAGATGGTCCCTGAACATTGGAGTGAATTAATGAGAAAGGTATAGTACTTTTATTTAAGCTAACTAGGTATAGTACACGATGACTTTTAACTAGAGTACAGGTGTTACACTCAAACTTGGACTCAACTAATTTAAAGAATAAACTTGAAAATAAATGCTTCATATAATTTAAGGATGGATGTCCCAACCGATGATGCCACAACATAATTTGCTTGTTATTTTTGCTCAGTTGGTACACACTATTAGCTTTTCTAGAACTGAAGTCATCCATGTAGTATAACCACCCCTTTTAGTACCACGACCAATAATCTCCTTTATGAGAATATCTTGAAACAAATAAAAAGTATGATATATTAGTGCACAATAATTTAATTCTTGAGTGCCTTATCCTATAGAGAGAAGTTTATTTAATAATGAAGGAACTAATAGTGTGTCCGGTAAGGAAATGAAAGGGATAATGCAACTTTACTGGCTCTAGTAACAAGTATGTCACTCTATTGGCATTTGCAATACTCGTTCATTTTGGTTGGGTAAATATCATCAAGTCCTTTTTATCAAAAGTCAGATAGTTAGTTGCCCTCGAAGTAATAATCCAATCAGTTGAAGATCCTTATTCAAAATAATATAAGCCATAACCAATGTTACCTGAACCATTAAAAAGCTTGGTTATGGTAGCAAAAGACTCCTTTCTTAACACTAGAGACTCGGTAAGTGATGCTCGGCCCATGGTGTGCTGCTTGTTTAGTTTTTTTACCCGTATCTACTTTATGTTTCTTTTTTAGATCTTTTCACCACTCAAGATACGCATGTAGTTTGAAGTAGGTTTCTCGGGTATGTTTGGGGTTCCCATAGTGGGTGCACCCTTCTTCAGCTCCCTTTATCTTCTTCTTTCCACTAGTCATGGGTGATGATCCAGCCTTGGACATCTGGAGACTCAGTGGATGAGTTTTATACCCTTTTAAGACTATAGTAGCACTTGGTAGTATTGTCTCTATACCACTTATCATGATAGCTTACCGAATATCCTTCCTTTGGACTTGAGCATAAGGTTATTCAATTATAGGGAATGGTAAAATCCGCAGTACGTCACTCTGAACCTTGTCTAAATGATCATCTAGCATGTCTAAAAAGGTATAGGCTCTATCTTCTTGGATATTGGCATTGTAGATCTGGATATCCTTAGAACACTTCAGTGGGTTTAGTCTCCAAAAGTCTATCTCCCTTCATAATCCTTGGAGATTATTATAGTATGATTCAATGAGTCCTCCTGCCTGCCTTATTCGAGCTACTTGCCTTTTTAGCTTGTAAACTTGGGAAGTGTTTAATCCATAAAAAAAAGTGATAGAAATATAGTCCTATACCTATTTGGAAGTTGGATATTAAATGAAGTTGCCAATCAGAGATTATTCCATTAAGTTTATCAACCATCCTTTTACAATGGCATTCTCTGTCCTTCACTTCCAGAAAGTTGAATCTATTAACTAAGGCTGAGGAGTGTCATCGAGGATATATCTGAGTTTGTCTTTACCAGCTATATACATCTCCATTACTTAAGACTAAAGGGCATAGTTTTTTCCATAAAGTTTGATACTTATCTGGATACTAAAGTTATCATGATTTAACGTCGATTGGGTTAAGGTCTGGGTTAATGCTTGTTGCATCTTCATCGTTAGTTCATCTAGAATAACAGTAAAAGGTTTATCTTCTGTTGCCATTGGGTCTGTTAACTCTACCATTATTCTTGGTTTTAGAGCCTTAGGATCATCTGCTTTAATATTATATTAACAATAAGGATTGAGAGTAGAATTGAGGGATTTTTTTCATATTTCTTCCTTCACAAGACAAACATATATATAGTATTTACACACATCTATCTTTGGTAGTATAATCACTAATTTACATCAATCATTCCTAATTTACATAAATCAATTCCTTGATTTCCTCCCTCAATCTTCTCACTTCCTAATTTTTTAATTATTCTATTCATACTATTCAACAGTAGGAACTCAAACCAATCAAATGCGGTTCAAAAATGTTCATTATATACACTAATTAAAAGGGAGACAAAATTTTTGCAATTGTCTAAGAGCAATAGTTTAAGGAATTCTGTATGTTTAATGGGTGAAGGTAGCTCTTTGATTGACATATGGCTTAGATAAAGTGGTTGGACTATGGGGTCAAGCAAATACTATAGTAGAAGTATCGTTTCCACTAGAATTAATAATTATCCACCTATTAATTGTCTCTTAACTTGTTTAAAGCCACAATAAAATTAAAATGAAAACTTTGCAAAATTAAATTAACACCACACAATCACCATGTGTTCGTTAGAACTATTATTTTTCAATGTACTATTCTAACTAAAATCAAGTTGTGGTTGGCCATCTACAACAACAATCATCACAATAAACACAATATGCAATAAACATTAGTAAGTAATATATTAATAAACTCGGATCGTGTGGGTCTATCAATTCCTAACAACATGTAAATTAGCCACACATAGTAATATTAATCAATGAATTCATAAGATTTAGAGAAAAATCCATAATCAATTACAAGAAAAATGAAGAAAAGTAAGAAATGTTTACCTCGAGTTTAATCAATCTGTAAAGTTTTGACTTTAACATTGAATTAATTAATGTTGTTTATCTAAGTATGTTTTAAGATTTACTCAAATATAAAGATTCAAGTGAATCATCTATAGGCTTGTAACTTATAAAAATATCGAGAACAAGTCCTTACAAAGGTCAAGGATCAATTAGGACCATGGAAGAACCATAACATGGTCAAAACAAGCCTACAAGCATCCCTCACGAGCAAGGCTCACAATTGGGAGCCATCCTCACGAGTTGAAGGTTCAAAACCAAATTGTGAAAAGTTCAAAACCCCTCATGATCATGAGCAGGGGTATCCAGATCATGACTACTCATCCAAACTATGAGCAATTAGGAATTTAAATAGCCAAAGGGATAGAACTACTCATGACCTACCCTCATGGTTGTAACTAACCCGTGACACCACCTCATCTCAAGACTAAACAGTCTTGCTCCTCCAATGGCTATTTTTTTAATTCCTCATGATCATGAGTATTCCCTTACGACCATGAGCGGCTCTTCTCTTGCAAAAAGCTGCATTTCATTTAATGAAGCTTGGAGACTATTGGGGATGAACTTAATGCCTCTTACAACCATAATTTTTATGTTGAAGTATATAAACAACTCATGGAACCTCATTCAAGAGTTAGATACTTTGGTTGTTGAAAAAATCCTCTTAGCATTCAAAACTCACATCTACTTTCTTTGTGTTCATTAACTCTTTTGAGAATAGATTGTGTGTTAGAACTAAAACTCTTCTTCTTCTAATTTTTGGGGTTTAGAAAAGGGAAGTTAGGTCTTATTCCAGTGTGAAAGGTTTAAGTGTTATTCAGCTGAAAACACTTAAAAATTGATTTAGAATTAATATTAAAACATTTCAATTTAAAAAATAAAAAATTTCGATTAGAATTTATTTATTTATATCTTTTTCTCTTTTTTAAATGGCAAACCGACGGACTTTTTATTTTTATTTTTTAAAAATCCATCATAAATTGATAAAAATGTTTAACTTTTTGCCATAAATCGGCAAAAAGCCGGAAACTTTTCATGATCATTAATAGGCACTGACCACTGACCAGTGAAAATCAACAGGTTTGTCTTATACACACATACAAAACTTACAAAGTTCAATTACTCCCTCACAGACACTACAATTACGTTATTACATCTGAAAATTTTGATCTCTTGGGTTGTGGTTCATCTTGCCCAGATCAGAAGCATGAATTTTGTCCGGTGCGACCTCATCATCATTGCTTAGCATAATTACATTATTACATTTGAGAATTTACCTTGTCGTCTAATTTGAAGCAATTCATAAATTGCATGTGCTTCTGGTTGATAAGGTTTCTAGAGAATCGCATTCATTTGCAAACAGGCATTTGAAGGGACAGACTTGAGCCTCATGCAGTAGCTTAAGCCAATGGATTCGAGTTACAAAGTTTTTGGATGGTAATCAATTCTAAAGGCAGTGTTGAAAGGGACTTGAGATGATGAATGGATGAGGGTAGCTCCTTGATAGCCGTTCGGCTCAATTCTAGACAACCGAGAGCTTCCACATACATACATACATGTCTACAGATATGACTTCTACTGCCCAGCCCCAGGTCCTCTTCAAGAAAGTACCAGAGAAAATGTTGACATGTGTACTTCATCCAAGCACTGAACTGAAGAAACGTAGTTTTCAGATAGAACTACAACTAAAAACCTTGCTACCATTAACCAAATTTTTTGTAGTTATCTTCGCCTGGTTATCTTCCTCACTTTACAAGCTGTGAACAAATTAATTTTTGTAAGTTTCATATAACACACAAAATTAGAGAGAGAGAGTAGAACTTTTTTATAATTCATTAGAGGGTATTTTTCTATTAGAAGCTCACTTTACAAAACTAAGTTGTAGGAATTTGATGTTACTAAGAATCAATTAAGGTTGAGAGTTTATCCTAGTTGGAATTCCCCAGTTTATTTTTATTAGATTAATTTACTAAAATACTTAATCATATGAATTTGTCAATTCATGAACTGTGATTGTTGTTTTAATTTGGTTTTGGAATTTTTTTTATTTTTAAATATTTAAATATCTCTCAAAATTAATATATAAAGTGATTTGAAATATATAAAAATATATATATATAACCTGCAGAACACCTAAGATAAAATACTAGTTATTAGAATTTCTAAATCGAAAGGCTATTTGATATATGATTGTATGAAGTTATCCTTCTCTTTCTTATTTCTTTACTCAAACTACCTACTAAAGTAAATGTTATAATTTATGATCTAAATTTTATTTGGTTTGGCTTGAAGAGCTCCACAACTATGGTGAAGTAGACAAATTTCCAGTATTTGGTGAGCAAAGCTAGCATCGCCCAAGAGTTTGACATGATGCATCTGTTTATGATTATTCTTACGAATACGTACTTACAAAAACTCCCTCTATTCCATTGCTTCCTCACACAATTGCATGTAGTCTTGTTTTCTTGGGTTGGGGTAGGTCTTGTTCAGAGTCAGAGGCGTGATTTTTATCAGGTACAGCCTCATCATCATCATATAGAATAAGAACTCCACACTTCTTCACCTTGCATTTGCCTATATTTAGAAACTCGGAGTAACCTTCAAAGTAGAACTCAAAAAGAGCCTCTTTGCCAGAATATTTGTTGAACCAAACGTCTTCATCGAGAACTGAACTACCATGCTCTGGTTTGACAAATGGTTTGGACCATATCAACACATGATCTGACTCAACTAAATGAATGTTAACGTCAAACCATCGCCAATCCCAGATGATGTCTCTGTCTTCACAGCTATCACCATCTTTAGTAACATAGCATTTACATCGAATCCAATATTCACTTGGCGAAAAGAGGTCCATCGACCTTGGTGGCTCCTCCAATTCAAAGACAACGCAGAGGGTAACTTTCATAATCTGATACAAACTTAAAGGCAACCGTGTGGTTACTGAAGATCCTGCACTTTTATCGCGAAACCATTGAGGGATGTCTTTTCCGGGAAAAAGAATCCTACTTTCTTCTCCGCTTATGCAATTCTGAACAACAAAAATTAAAATGTTAGAAAGGTTAATATAGATAGAGAAGACACAAGTACAGATTGATAATTGTAAGTTGCTTGTGGTCCTATATGTACCTTCTTTGCAATAAGCTGAATTGAAGTATCTTGTAATTTGAAGCAGTTGGCAAATTGCAGAGATTTCAAATTGCATTTGCTTCTGGATGATAAGGTCTCTAGAGAATAGCACTGATTTGCAAACAAGAGTTCGAGAGACTCTGGAAACTGTGGTAAAGCACGAAGCCTTATGCAATTGCTTAAACAAATCATGTAAAGCTTAGAAAGCATTTGGATTGTGCTCGGCAAGCTAACAAGAGTTTCACAGTTCTCAAGCGACAGTGTTGAAAGGGACTTGAGATGTTTAATGGTTGAAGGCAGCTCTTTAATAGCTGTTCCTCCCAAATCCAGACCACACAGAGCTTCCACTGGCTCCAATATCTCTGGAAAACTGTCAAATTTTGAGCATCCAGGCAGACAAAGTTTCTGCAGAGACTTCAATGTGAAAATACTACTGGGAAGGCTCAACAGCTTTTTGTTATTTGCAATCTTCAATGAAACAAGTCCTGTCAGAAACTGGATAGATGAAGAGGGCACCCTTTCGATGGCATTATCGGCCAAATACAAAAATTTTGTATTGGGAGAAACATTTGGAAACTTTGTGATATTTGAGCAACCGTCGAGATTAAGCATATTGATAATTGTCAACTTCTCAATTGACTGAGGTAATTCACTTATTGCAGTGTAACCCAAATCCAGAAAACTCAATTTTCCAAATATTTCAGGGCATTTCTTGAGATTCAAGCAACGTGTAAGACTTAACTCTGTAAGACATTTCGAATCAATCCTGTCTGGAAGATGAATAAGATTTTTGCATTGTCTAAGACGGATATTTTCCAGCTTGTTAAGATGCTGAATAGAGGAGGGAAGCTCAATTAAACTTTTGCAGCCGTCAAGATCAATAGTCCTAATATTTTTGGCATTCGATAGATCTGGAATAGTGGTTATGTATTCGCTGTGGCTGAGATCAATTTCTGTTAAGTTCACAAGATTCTGAAACATCATGAAAATATAATCAACCCACTTAATATAAGGAAATCTCCTATGCATTAGATCAAATAAAACAAATCAACAAAATATGTGTATTCATACCTGTACTCCTGTCCAGAGCTGTTCAACTCTACTATCACGTAGCTGAAGTTTAACAAGGTTTTCAGCACAAAAATTTGATGGCAGGGATTTCAAAGGAAATCTGCACCACTGCAGATATCTAAGATGATTAGGAAGAGTCTGAAGGCCTTGATGCAGATGGACATGCCCTGTTGTGGAACCGGATTCTGGTTTATCATCATAGAAGTTCAGCAATCTAAGGCGAGCCATCCCCGCAAAGTCATTGGCTTCTATGTGCATTTCTCTTGTCTTAGACATGTCTAAAGATATGGCTTCTACTGCTCGAGTCCCCTTCAAGAAGTTACCAGAAAAAATGTTATCATAGTTGACATTAATTATATTCAACTAATTGCTGAAACTAAAATATGCATCTAGCTCTTACCATACTTTTGGTTAATACTTGGTGAATGTCCTCAGGAATGCATAGCCTGCTGCGTTTGCCAGGTTCATCAGATTCTTCTCGTACAATTTCACGACCCATTTCTTGCAGCAAATCATGCATCTGCACGGTGCCATCCATAGTTATAAGTGCTTTATCCTTGAGTACTGCAAATGCTATGTCAGGAAAAAAGCCACAGGCGTCCAATGTATGCCTCACGACTTTAATGTACTCCCCATTGAAAAAGCAGGCAATATCAAGAAATACATCTCTCTGGGTATCGTCCAATCCATCAAAGCTTACTTTCAGAACATCATATATTTTCAGGTCAGGAATCATATCCAGTTTATCCTGAATTTTTTGCCACTCAGTTATACTTGTGTCATACAAAAAAGAGCCCAAAACCTTTAAAGCCAAGGGAAGACCTTTTGCATGACTTATGAGTCGTTGTGAGAGCTTCAAGTACTCTATTCTGGAATTCTTTTGTTTGAAAGCATGTTGGCTAAAGAGTTGAAAGGCTCGATCAGTCTGTAGATACTTAACCTCGTAAATATCCTTCACTCCATGTGCATCTAGCAAGTGCTTGTCCGAGCGGTTATGATGATTCTACTTCCTGGACCAAACCAATCAGATTCTCCAGCTAAGGCTTCCAATTGCTTCCAGTCATCAACATCATCAAGAACAACAAGAACCTTAGACCGACAAAACGTTCTCTTTACTGCACTAAAACCAACACCGTAAGCTCTTGCAGTTAAGTTCCTTTTACCAGAGGGAATTATACTGGAAAGAAGTATCTCCTGTAAATAAGCGGCACCATGTTTTCTGAAGTTGTCCTTAACATTTGAAAGAAAGCACTTGAACTCGAATTTGCTACGCAGCATATCATAAACAACATTGGCAATTGTTGTTTTGCCAACGCCACCCATGCCCCCAGATTCGGAGCATAAGAGCATCATTGGAGTTGAAGTTCAATTTCTTCTCTATTTTTTTTATGTGGGAATAGATTCCAACAAGTCCATTATTATCTTTTGATGATGTATGAATTAATCTGTCTAAGATATCTCTTACAATTTGCTCAATCAGGATTTTGTCCTCCCTGTCTCAGTTAGACATGAGAAACGCAATTATACATGGTATTATAAAAAATAATAAAAAAAATCTCAGGAAATGCATTATATCTAACGTCAAATTGTAATAACACAAACATATATTTCATTTTTATTAAAGTATAAAACACTTGAAATATAAATTATATAAATGCATATATCATTTTTATTAGTTAAGTGTAAAACATGTTTTATAAATGTAATATATCCTGAATGGGTAAAATTTAAAAAAAAAACAAAAACAAAAACTTGTAATATATAACCAAATAGCAAAAAACTCCTTTCAAGTATAAAAAATTATGAGTTAAATTTATGAGCGGTAACATTTTTTACGATCTTAAAATAAAAACATGCTTTAATTTCCTGATCTAATCTGATTTAAAGAATTAGGAAATGAAATTGTATTACCTAACCTTAATTATTTACCTGAATAAACAAAATTCATCTCTAATTATGCAATGAAATACTTGATATAATTTCATAATTTAGTCCACTCTTAACCTGGACCAACATGTGGACAGACCAAAGTAACACTTTGCATATGTATATATTTAACATAAGATGAATTTATTTAATTTCTTGCTGCAGAAGACCCAATTGCTAATTATAATAGTAAAAAGTTTCATTCAAAAAAAAAAAGAGAGAGTTTCAAATAACGATCATGTAAGTGCCAGCCACAAATTGAGGCCACTTTTGTTAGAGCTTCCCTCCACCGTTGCAGTATCTTCATTTCTTGCTTTAAATCTTTTTCATGTCTGCAGGCAAAGATTTCAGCTACAGTACCTTTCTGATCTTTAACAGAAGATGGATCCACGTTATAGAAGATGGGCACTAAAGAAACTAAATCCCTTGTCTCCCAGAGATCTATGATCTTCACAAGTTCATCCAAGCACCGAGCCGAAGAAACGTAGTTTTTAGATAGAATTACAACTAAAACCCTTGCTTCTTCGATGACATTTTTAGCATTCTTGACATCGACAGCGTGTATTTTTTTCAGCCTCAGCTGTTTACTAAGACGATTAAAGAAGTTGTTGAGGTTATCTTCATCTGTGTAGCTCAAGAATGCATGGAATGCTGGCCTACAATGAAGCAAAGAAGAAGAAAAAGAAGAAAGAGGAGGATGCTGTTTGCTCATGGAGAAAGCCATGCCCAGAACATATGACTGGCCCTGAAAAGTCTTTGGAAGAAAATTTTTTATCGTGTACAACACTTAACAATTAAAGTGTTGACAGAAAATGTTTCGTTTAAAGAAATTTTGAATTTAAATTCTGGTTTATGCAAAGATATTAAGTCAACTGTTGAAACAATTTTGCAATTCGTATGGTATTGTTAAAATTAAATTCGATTAATTAAAATTTAATGACTTTTAAATATTAGTAATTTAAAAAAAAGTTATAAGTATATATTTTGCAGTAAAACTTTTCGTGTAGTTATATCTTAATTTAGAAGGTGAATCATGAGAACAATAAGTTTTAAGTTATTTTATTCATATATCAAAATACTAATTTGAACTAACATTTCAAAAAAAAAAAAGAAAATCTATTAACGGAACATGATTTTTTTTTAAGTTAATATCTGAGCAAAGATATTTTAAAATTAAAAATAATGGAATTGATATACAGTATTAAAATAAATTAAGTATTTTCATTTTTATTAAAAATGAAAAATAGTCATTTATAGTCAATTAGGGATGATTTTGATATACAATTTAACCAAAAAAAAAAAAAAATAGTATCTAACGAATTTAATTTTTAAATATTGAGCAAATAATATAGGAAAAATTACATTGTACACTACTAAGTTTAACTAAAATTTTCAAAGTTACGGTGACTAATTTTCTTTTTTCAACCTTAACCTATCTGTGTTTCATATAATACGGTTTCTTTTTTTTCTTTTAATTTTTATGTTGTTGATTCTTTTTATCTTTATTTCCTACTCTATTATTGCTTTATAAAACAAAGGTAAACAGAACTATTCATGCTGGTTGTTGTTGCTATTTTTTGATTTTTCTGATTGTTGTCCTTTTTTTTTTTGATATTTCAAGTTTTTTTACTCTATTTTCAGTTGTTTGATTTCTTTAAATATTACAAATTTTTAAGTAAACGAGCAATTTAAAATTTTTATATTTAAAATAATTATAAAAAAATCATATAATTTATATTTATACAAATTAATTATATTTAAAACAACCATATAACATGGACAACAACCCAAAAACAACCAGAAATAACAACCACTTAAAAAAACAACTTAAATCAAGAAGAAAACATGGATAACAACTTGAAAACAACTAAAAACCGACACCAACAACTTAACAACAACTAAAAACCAACTAAAAAACAACCTAAAAAATAATTACAAAGAAAAAACATGGACAACAACAAAAACAATTCAACAACCTAAAAAAACTTAAAATAAGGAGAAAATATGGATAATAATCTGTTGTCAAATTGTTGTAATATTGTTATTTGTACATAAGAGAACAATCGTATTTTGAAAGATTTATTGTCAAGGCCGTATTTTTTTTTTAAAAAAAGTAAATTATATATTTGATAAAATGTTCTGTGTTTTAATCATTTTTGAAAAATTCCAAATAATTAATTTTTTAGATTAGTAATAATTGTTATTGTTGTAGCCAGCTTTCAGATTAAATAATATTTTTTAATTGATTGAATTGATGTGGTTTAATTTTTCCCACAAGAAAAAGATAAAACTTCAAATCCTATTATTTATATTTAAATATTCATACTTTTTATTACTTTACCCGCAACATATTTATTAATATTCATTCCAACCTGCAATGTTTTAAATCATTGTTGTGTTGATTGATTCCATTAAATTAATGTTCATTCCAGTCCGCAAGTTATTGGTGGTGGACTGGTGGTGTTGATATGGTTGTCCATTGCATTGCAAGTAGTGGTGGTGGGATCAAAAGTGATTAAAAAAATTAAAAAATTAAAAAAATATCACATTTTTAAATATTCTCAATAAAAATATTTCAAATTTTCATTAATTATAAATCTATCATATTATAATTATAAAAGTACTTTTTATATTTTTAAAAATACATCTATATTTTTCTTTTTAATTTCTCTATTTTTTTATTTTTTTATTAATTTCTTAACAATTTTTATTATCTTCTTTTTATTTTTATTTTTTTATTTTTTTATTTTTTTTATTTTTATTTTTTATTCTTTTATGAATCTTTATTTGATCTTTTATCTTATATTCTATCTTTTTTATTTTTTATTTTTCCTCCTTGCCCTCTTTTATTCTTTTTTATTTTTATTTTCTCTTTTTTTATAAAATTTTATTTTATCCTTTTTTCTTATTTTTTCTCTTTTCTCTTTTTTATTTTTTCTATTTCCCTTCTTTATTTTTATTTTTATTTTCTCTTTATTTTTTATTTCTCTTTTTTTTTTAAATATTTTTCCTTAATTTTTCCCTTCTTTTTTTTATTAGTGAAGTATTAACCAATATATTTTTTTTACATTTTATTTTATAAAATTTCTCAAGTGGGTTATAAAAATACATATAATGTGATGCCCAAAATAGAAGAAACTAATATGCAACAAATTTTTTGTACATAATTTATTATTCAAATTCTTAATATGTAAAAGATGTAACATTCATTATAATTGAATCAACATAACTATTTTTAAAAAGCGATAATAGAAATTTGGGTAAGGAAAATAAAGTCATAATTTCAATTTCTAATGATTTTGAAATAAAATCAATTTTATCAATATATTTCAAGTACGAAAAATATAATCTTAAGATTTTTAAGATTTCAAATAGTCTAATATGTTTTTAAAATTCAAAATAATGTCTTATAACTTCAAATTGAAAAACCAATCCCAAAACATAAATTCATGTAAAAGAAGTAACTTATCAAATACTAAAATTTAAGAGAGTTATGTTTAAACCACTTTAAAAAAATTTTAAATGAAATTGTCACTTGATTTTCTTTTGTATCAGATACATTTGAATTATATATATATATATATATATATATATATATATATATATATATATATATATATATATATATATATATATATATTTGTCAATTTAGAATACTTTATGTGTCACGACCCAAAACAGGGGCCATGACCGGCGTTAGGGAACGAGAATTCTTTCGAATCCGGAACCCGTAGCAAGCCTAAAAATAAAATAAAACATGCAATAATAACAATAACAGTAATACATATGCAGCGGAAATAAAAATCATAAATATAATAATAACATTCTCATCACTGGATTTAAATCAAATCTCAACTCATCACATATATATCTTTAAATACAAATTCAGTTTCAATATAATACATCTTTTTAAATAAAATACATGAAATCCCACATTTTAATTCACAACTACTGCAGTGTCTAGATTATGAAAATAAGACTCAAGTAAATAATTTACACAAAGAAGCCGGGGCGGAAGAAATCCGGCGTACAGGCCTGCTACTGAGGTCTGAAGATGTTGACTCTCCTGAAAAATAGTCAACGGAGGGGAGTCAGACCTCACTGAGTGAATTACTATAATATATATACATGCATACTAAATGACAATGCATACAGTCAACGGTATATATCTAATATATATATATACAGGCAAATACACACAGATGCAATAAAATCATTTTATATATATTTTATTGAAAATCATCTTTTATGAAGGATCACATAGAACCTTAGAATATCGCAACCTCAGAAAATAGTGTTAAACAACACTCTAGCCATACAGGCTCACTTATTCCAAATATATCCACTTAATCCATTTAGACAGTAGACTGGCCCCGAGACACTAAGTCAACCGAACTCCAGCAGTCTGACTGCCTGTGTGATTGGCCCTGAGACACTTGGTCAACCGAGCTCCAGCAATCACACCCAAATCACATCTCACACATCAATAATCGCATTCAATCAATATCCACAAATAGGTTAGTAATATAGCCTAAATACTATAGGCGTACCGGTACGTACTCGGTCCTAGTGCTGCCCACTAGGTAGCACGTTCTATCGATATCCTTCATCATTAATAATATAAAACATTCATTCACAAAAATAAATGATGCATGAAATTCAATAAAATATCAACATAAACCATATATATATACTAGAAATATACCAAAAGTAAACCAAGTATATTTCGAGTATATATACGTCAAATAAATCCAATTAAATCATAAATTAAGCTCGAAATATATTTAAAAACATTTTAAATATAATTTATTCATAAAACATGCATATAATTTAATATATACCAAAAATAAACCAAACTAAACTAAATATAAACTTAAGAAATAATAAAATTATTTATGCATATTTAATCAACATAAAACATGCATTTCTAAATTATGCATCCTAAGCATATATATATAGTATAGTAACTCACCTAGTGCGCTCCACGAGACGGGTCTGACGGGCCTGGTCCACTAGCCCTCGGTCTCGGCGCAACTAAACAAGCAATAAATAATCGACATCAGAATAAACCTAATAGAAATCCTAGAATTTGATCTAGAGTATTAAACATAAAATCAGAAATTAGGGTTCGACTGGATATCACGTTTTACGAGAATTCTACCAAAAATCCGACAGAACCTCCCCTGTAAAACGGACATCTCTCTACTCAAAAGAGTGGAGCCGAACCTGCAAGGAAATACACTTCGAAAAACTACACAAAGCACAATCAAAATCCCACGGTCGGACTCCAAACTATAGTCCACCGACCGGGGTCCACAAACACAGAACAATACTGAAAATACCAAAAATACCCTTATAACATAGAAATTCATTTTATAAATAGAAATTACATAATTAACCTTAAAACACTGTAAAAACCGATAAAAACTCATTTTATTAGAAAAACCGTATATTATATATACAATTGAAAATAATTTACGAAAAATAGTTTTAATTAGTTAAAAATACTAAATAATTTGTAGAAATCATTTTTATACCTTAAATAACTATTAAAACCAATTAAATTACATTTTTAGCCAATTTAGGGTAAAATTACCAAAATACCCCTATATATATAAATATACTTAAATTACTTCAAAAATTCACCAAAAATTATAAAATTATCCAAAATTAATTTTCTCAACATATTTATCAATAATATCAATAATCAAACCCAATTATCCAATTAATTTCAATTAAAAACATAATTAACCCTAATTTCTCAAATTCCATAAACTTCAATAATTCAAAATAAATACTTAGAAATTCATAAAAATTCCAAATAAATTCCTATAATTCATTTCAACACCTAATTTAACCATAAACCCCAATTTCATGATTTAAATAATTAATTTCCAAAAATTAGAAAATAATATTAAAATATTCAAAAATACCCAAAAATCCAAAAAATCTCCAAAAATTCCAAAAAAATTCATACATATAGATTAAGCTACTAGGATCAACATTTGTGAAGGGAGTTTTCATGAATCAATCAATTAGAAGCTTAAAAAAATCAAAAACCCTAATGTGACCGAAATTGAAAATTCGAAACCTAAGCAATTCTAGACCATTTTAGCTCAAACCAAAGCTAGAATCACACTCACCGGAGCTCAAGGAGAAGAAAGAGACCGGCGGTGTCGAAAATGGTGGCCGAAAGAGGGAGAACGGCGTGAAGCTCGACTGTCGGCCTCTCAAGCTATTTCCGGCCAAACTCGACGGGAAAGGGAGCTGCTAGCGGCGGGGAACGGCTGGGGACGAAGGTGGCTCACCGAGAGGCACTCTGAACAGCGGCGAATGGAAGTTACAGACGGTGGAGGTGGGGGTCGCGTCCGGAGAAGAAGAAGAGAAGGGAGGGGTAGTTTTGTAAATAAGTTAAACTTTATTATTTTGATAATTTTTAATGTATATATATATATATATACTTTACACTACATATTAAAATAATATAAAATTACACACATTAAATATACACCACACACATAAAATTTAATATTTTAATAATTTAATAATAAATAAAATAATTAAATAACAATAAATTAACAAACAAATAATAAAATATTAGGATAATATATTAAACCCTAATTAAATAAATATACACACACATAGGCTTTATTTAGTAATTTAAAAATACGCATGAGTTCATGCAAGTCTGAAAATATATTTAAAATAATTAATATTAAAATATTTACGTAAAAATTTCCCCGAAAATGCAAGTCCCGGGAAAATTTTACGTAAAGCACTGTAAATAAAACACAATATTTAAAATAGGTTTTAAATACACATCAACTCGTAAAAATATCGTATATATATTCAAAATTTATTAACACTGCATATCCCGGTACAGTATAAAAATATTTAAAAACACGGGATATTACATTATGTTTATTTTACGTTTTTGATAAAATAATTATATACAAATTTTTGCCAATTTGGGATACTTTTCATGTATTTTTAATGATAATATAGCAGTTATAGGAATTGGGTTAGTTTTGATTTTTTTTCAAACACATCATAATTTAATTTAATATTGTGTTAATAAATGAAAGATAAAGATGAGTGTAGCTCAAATGGTAGAGCACTTGTTGAGTATATCAGAGGTACAAGAAATAATACCCCACATCTCCATTATATTATTAGGTAACATGTATTTAATTTTGTTACTTTTTAGTCTACTTTTAGTTTCTGATCTTGTTTTAAATGTGTAAGGAAATATGGAGGTGTTTTTGTTTTTAGTTTTGGTTTAGGAGATGTTGTTGGTTGTGAAAAGGGTGCTGATGATAAAAAAAAATGAATGTAAAGACACCAAAAGTACAGGAAATAGTGAGCAAAAAGGAAACTTATGATTCAGAGTTTGTTGAAATTGTTTGTGGTGGTGATGAATTAAAGGATTTTGTTGGGGTATGCTATATTTTATTATTTTTATATTGTTTTGGTTTCTAATACTTTATTTTGTGTTTTTTGTTTTAAGGTTGATAAGAAATTATTTGAGGATGTTTGTTTTAATTCTAATATTAAAGATAGTTTTGTTAAAGATGTTGTTGATGGTGATGAAGTGTTGAAGGATTCTAATTTTGTGTGTCTTTTTTTTGTTATATTAATTTAGTATCTTTTTTATTTCGTTTTGGTTTCTAATTTTACTTTTGATGTGTTGTTTTATTTTTTGAGTGAAGAGACAATATTTAATGATGTTGATCACTTTTTCATTATTATTGATTATGCTATAAGAGCTGCTTGTCGTTTGAGTGAAGATGTTTTTTTTTTTTTGGTATTTTGTTTTGGGTGACTTTTTTTTTTGGAATAGGTTGTTGAAAATGATAATTTTAAAGAAAAAAATTTAAAGAAATGAATATATTTTTGTCACAACCTAAACCTAAGAGTCATGACCAACGTTAGGGAATGAGAATTCATAGGAATTCGGAACCCGTAGCAAGCCTTAAATATATAAACTCAACCAATACATAAATATAAATCTGCCTCAGAATTAAAACTTTTTAAAACGTAAAGAATCTCCATATTATATTATAATGAAATATGTTCATACAAATATTCAAAATACAAAACCTTAATAAATAACAATATAGAATACTACAACAAGAGATATTACTACTGCAGTGTCTAATAATACAAGGAGTAATAATTCAAAATTTATATAAGTCAGTCATGGAAGAAAGGGTTTGGTGTGGAGAATTGCTATGACAGGTCTAACAAGAAGGATCCTAAAAAATAATTGAGGGGGATTAGACCTCACTGAGTAAATTATTATTATATATATATACGTGCAACCTAAGCATACAAGCAATAAAGTATCAATATAATATTTATATATTTATATTTATGTAATTTATACACGTATTTCAAGCAGATGATAAAAACAATTTTCATATCAGTGCACCAATGGAAATTAAGTGGAGGATCGGAGCAAAACCCTAAAATATTCCACAACCTCAATCATTGAACCTCATTAGTCAACAGGCTCACTTAAATTCAAAAGTATTTCTCTTCTCAAATTTGACAATGGACTGGCCCCGAGACTGAGTTAATCGAGTTCCTATAGTCTCACTGCCAGCATGACTGGTCTCGAGACACTAGATCAATTGAACTTCCACAGTTTCACTACTCTCTAACCACAAATCTCAATAATCAATTTAACCATATCTCATATCAATAAAAATTTTATAGCTTAGTATCTAGCGTACAACTGTGCAACAGTTCTAGTGTAGCATATTAAATAGCACGTTTGTAGCTATCCTCCAAAATATCATATCAAAAATAAAATAATAAAATTATATTAAAATGTGAACAACATCCAAATTACACAAATAAAATATTCACTTTATATATATGCAAACATATATATAACCACAATAACAATTAACATTTAATGCAACATAGCATATTAAAATTCATATTTATTAAAAATATGGATGCCAATAATATTTTCTACATGTAATGCATACATATAATAATAACTCACATGTGGAATATGCTCCTCTAAAATGACTCGACTGACCTTATCCTGTAGGTCTCGATCTTGGCACGGCTATAAAAAAAAATAATTAGGATAAAAATCATAATCTTATATATTCTAAATTTCTAAGAAATGACTTGATATAAGATACGACTCTAAAAAAAACTCAAAACTTAAAACATACGTATGTCACGTTTTACAAGAAATCTATCAAAAATTTGACAATGTCTCTTTTGTAAAACGAACATCTATCTACTAAAAGTATTATCATTCCTACATGAAAATACACTTCAAAATAATCTCAAGCTCAACATCTTTGGTTAGACCCCCGAACTATAATTCATGCCCAACCAAGAACCAACATTACAAAATATATAATAAAATAATATAGTTTCTCAAATCACAAAAATATATCATAAAAATATTAAAGTATTTTATTTTCCAAATAAATAATAAAATTCTAGTTATTAAATAATATTTTGCTAATAAAATCCATTAATAGCATAAAATTTCCATTTTACAATTAAATTAGCATAAATTGTAAATAATTATTAAAATCACTTATTATTATCATAAAAATAATAAAATGCTAGTTTAGGCTAAAAAATAATACATAAACTTATTTTTTCATATATTTCCCAAAATAACTGCTAAACAATTAATAATTGGAAAATAATTATTAAAAAGAGTCCTAGAGGGGGGGGGGGGTGAATAGGACCATCGAATAAAAATGAGAAATTAAATAAATTCTTTGCAAGAATTAAGTAGAAGTTGAGAAGAAAAAATGAAGAAGACAAAGATTTAAGGAGTTCGGATTCAATAACAATCCTACTTCTCCACCTAACTTATCCCCAAGTTAGGATTTTCAATCATCCACAATCTTATTCATAGGATTAACATTATACAAGAATTTTATGGCTCACTCTTATAACCTTACAACATGAGTTTTCAAGGCTCACTAAAAAAACCAAAACCCAAGTGTTTCAATGGACAACACTTAAACCAATTCCTTTAGAAATAAATCTCACTTCCCTTCTAATCTAACCCAAGATTTAAGATGAAGAGAAATTCTATTTCTAACACACACCCAACTCTCACAAGAGTTATACAAACAAAGAATTGTTTAAGAGAATTTGATAGCTCAATGAAAGTTTAAGAAATAATGAATGATAAACAAGTTTCTTTTCTTCCATTCATCTATAAAGGTATTTATACTAAAAAATATAGCTGTTGGAGATGCAAATGATGTGTCCAACGTGTATATTTTGAATTATTGAGACTGATGCTATCAGACAGCTATTCATGGATTGAAACCGTAATTGGCTTCTCAGGACGTTTGAATTTCCTTACACTTTCTTCATAAAAGCTGTAGATATTTGAATTATCTTTCCATATCAACTTGAATAACCTAAATTGGATTTCTGTAGCTTAAAATATGTCCAAAATAGTAAGGGTTGTGCAATTTGTAATGCAGACTACGGTCAGACAGTTATACCCAAATTGAAGCCGTGATTTTCTCATGAAGAAATTTGAATTTGCTCATACGTTCTTCATGAAAGCTGTAGATATTTTAATTATCTTTCCATGAAATTTTGAATCACCTAAATTTGACTTCTGTAGCTCAGGATATGTCCAAATTACTGAGGATTGTGCAATCTGAAATGCAGAATACTGTCAGACAGCTATACACAAGTTGAAGCCGTGATCTGCTCCTGAAGAAATTCTATTTGCTCATATTTTCTTCATAAAAGTTGTATATATTTGACTTATATTTTCATAGAATTTTGAATAACCTTAATTGGACTTTTGTAACTCAAGATATGTCCAAAATACTAAGAGATGTGCAGTTTGAGATGGCAGACGTATGCATGAATTTCAACTCAAAATTTGCATAACCAAATGAACTTAGATTTTCACAAAAAATCCCAATTCAGAAACTCAAGATGTCTACTTCAAATGTTAAGAAGCTCATTTTCCCATTTAAGAGCTCTAAATATGTCAAAAGTCTTCTTCAATCTCAGAGGTTCAATCAGCCTGAAAAGTCACCATACATCCAAAAGTGTATATGCTTGGTATATGTTTGGTATATAATTCCCTACACACTTAATTGAAATTATTAGTATAAAAATTGTTTGTCAAAGTCCAAAATTAGGAGTTTGATCATGCAAATGGTCAACAATCTCCCCCTTTTTGGCTTTGACAACCAATTTGAACAGGTGATAAATAATATGTGTGTGTGTGTAAAAAAATAAATAATATGTATAAGCATATTAAATAAAAATAGCTCCCCCTTTCAAATTAAACAGATGCAAAATAAGAAATAATTTTGCTCCCCCTTAACATGTGCATAAATTCAATATTTATCATATATTAGAGTATATAAATAAATGAATTATCATAGCATGTATAAAGGTTTAACAAATATATTCCTTTAATAAAAATATATTTCTTTATTTCTCCTCCTTATTGGACATGATAAGAAATATAAAAAAAATTTCATTATACTTCTTGTTAAAAATAAAGACAATATAACAAGCTATCAAACAACATGAAGGAAATAATTTTAAACATATATGCATCACAAAATAGTATGTATGCTATATTCAAACATCACATGATCATGTAGAGTTTAGCTATTCAATCATACATAATCATGTGGTACTTAGCATATCTTTTATTTATCCCCTAAGCACATAGCTTCTTTAGCTTCTTCTCCCCCTTTGTCAAAGACAAAAAGAAAAGAAAGAGATATAAGGGGAAATCATGACCTAAGAGAGCCAAAAATACTAAAGGGAATAAAAGATCAAGAACCAAAATAATGCAAACAAAGATATGCAAAATATTTATGAAATACATGTCATTCAATGTTGCATAAATGTTGCATGAACAAACATAATTAATGGTCATGCATAAAAAATTCATGTCATATAAAAACAAAGTAAGCAAAACAAAGCTATTTATCACAAGGACAAAACTAGCCACACTTATATTGTTACTATGCATGCAAAAAAAAAAATTAAATAATTTTCTCCCTCTATTTCAATGGATAAAAAATGCTATTAAGGACACACTATTACATAGTTATGTCACTTACATAAACACATTTTTAAAAAAATTTTCAAATTAACTAGGTACACATGCAAACTTAATTATTTTTCCTCCTTTGTTAAAATACAAAGATAGACCAAATCTTAAAAATATCCATGCATTATGAAAGATAAAAACATTTTCTACGAAACATAGAAATTAAAAAAACTTACAAATTTTCCCTTTTGTCAAAATACAAATAAAATTGCATTAAAAAAGAGTTACAATGATGTTAAAATACCAATTGTAAACAAGATATAAAACTAACAGCCCATGTCTTATATCCAGAAAATATTTAGAAAATAAACTGAGCATAAACTATCATAAAATAATTATAAAATAAACAAACAACTCATGGTTTATATCCAGAAAATATTCAGAAAATAAACCGAACATAAACTAATGAAGAATAGTTATAAAACACACTTAATAGCTCAAAACTTAGATACAGAAAGTATACTGAAAATAAACCAAACATAAACTATCATGAAAATACATAAAATTTTTTTTTTAGGAGGAGGAATATTTATGCAAAATTAAAATAATTAATTAATTGAATTTAGCTCAATAATTAATCATTAACTTGCAAAATAGGAGGGCTTTTGAAAGAAAAAAAAAATTAATGAATCCATATAGATCCAAATCAAATAAAATTAGCACAAAGATCATGCAAATGGGAAATATAATATATCATGTATATGAAGTAAATTTGCTAAAGCAAATACGTTTAAAACAAAATATATACATGATGCTGAAAATAATTTTTTTAAAGAACATGATCACATAAGACTCTAATCATCAATTCATCAATTTAGCAAGTGATCAAGACAAGCTTGACCCATCAATCATACCAAGTTCATGCTTAATAAAATTTAATCTTTCCTCACAAAGAGGCTTGGTAAAGATGTCTGCTAATTGATGATTAGTATCAACAAAATCAAGCAAAATATCACCATTTTGCACATGATCACGCAAGAATTGATGTCTAATATCAATATGCTTAGTTCTAGAATGTTGAATGGGATTCTTACTAAGGTTTATAGCACTTGTATTATCACACTTAATTGGAATGCGATTAATATCAATGTCATAGTCCAAAAGTTATTGTTTTTGCCATAGAACTTGAGTGCAACAACAACTAGCCGCCACATATTCTGCTTCAACGGTGGATAAGGCAACAAAAACTTATTTCTTACTAAACCAAGAAACTAAACAATTTCCTAAAATTTGACAAGTTCCAAAAGTGCTTTTTCTATCTAGTAGGCTCCCAGCAAAATCAGCATCAGAATAACTAATTAAGTCAAAGGAAGAACTCCTAGGATACCAAAGTCCTAAATGCAATGTACCATAAAGATATTTAAAAATTCTTTTGATAGCATTCAAATGAGACTCTCTAGGACTTGATTGAAATCTAGCACACAAGCAAGTAGCAAACATAATATCAGGTCTACTAGCAGTTAAATAAAGAAGGGATCTGATCATACCTCTAAATCATTTTTCATCAACCGGTTTACCATTCTCATCCTTATTTAGTTTGGATGTTGTGCTCATTGGAGTTTTGCTTGATTTAGCTCCATCCATTCCAAACTTCTTGAGAATGCCCCTTGTATGATTAATGAAAATCCCATTTTCACATTGCTTGATTTGAAGTCCAAGAAAGAACTTGAGTTCTCCCATCATTCATCTCAAATTCTCCTTGCATTAGCTTAAAAAATTCCTCACATAAGCAATGGTCAGTAGCACCGAAAATAATATCATCAACATAAATTTGAACAATTAATAAATCATGCTTGGATTTCTTTATGAAAAAAGTTGTGTCAACTTTTCCTTTAGAGAAGCCTTTGTCTAGTAAAAAGTTACTCAATCTTTCATACCAAGCTCTTGGAGCTTGTTTCAATCCATATAATGCTTTTGACAATTTAAAAACATGATTTGGAAAGTTAAAATTTTCAAAACTTGGAGGTTGTTCAACATATACCTCCTCTTCAATAAAACCATTTAAAAATGCACTTTTAACATCCATTTGATAAAGTTTAAAATTCATATATGATGCAAATGCAAATAGTATCCTAATAGCTTCTAACCTTGCAACGGGGGCAAAAGTTTCATCATAATCAATGCCTTCCTCTTGATTATAACCTTTAGCTACTAGTCTAGCTTTGTTCCTAGTTATGACACCTTGTTCATTCATCTTATTTCTAAACACCCATTTGGTGCCTATAATAGGATGATTTTAGGTCTAGGAACCAAGGTCCAAACCTTGTTTCTCTCAAATTGATTTAACTCTTCTTGCATAGCAAGGACCCAAAATTCATCACACAAAGCATCATTAATATTTTTGGGTTCAATTTGAGAAATAAAGTCTAAATTAACAGTAAATTTTAATTGAGATATAGTAGTTACCCCTTTTGTAGTGTCACCTATAATGAGGTCTTGAGGGTGAGCTTTTTTGAATTGTCAATCCTTTGGAAGTTCATCCTTCAAAGTAGGTTGAGATGTCTCCTTATTTTCCTTCTTACTTGGCTCTTCAAGTTCCAAAGGCTTACTAGCATTTTCTTCTTGTGTTTCTATAATCTCATTGTCACCTACAAAATCATCAACACTACAAACATCATTTCTAGGATCAAGTGAGTTTGATTCATCAAATACCACATGCATTGACTCTTCAACTACTAGAGTTCTCTTATTAAAGACCCTATATGCCTTGCTAGAGATGGAATAGCCTAGGAAAATTTCTTCATCGGCTTTGGAATCAAATTTTCCAAGATTATCCTTGGTGTTCAATATAAAGCTCTTGCATCCAAATACTCTTAGATATGAGATTTTGGGTTTTCTATTGTTCCATAGCTCATAAGACGTTTTATTTAAAATTGGTCTTTTGAAAACTCTGTTTGAAATATAACAAGATGTGTTAATGGCTTCTGCCCAAAAGTATAAAGGCAAATTATACTCATGAAGCATTGTTCTAGCCATTTCCACAAGAGTTTTATTTTTTCTTTCAACTACCCTATTTTGTTGAGGGGTTCTAGGGGATGAAAATGTATAAGAAATACCGTTTTCATTATAATAGTTTTTAAAAAATTCATTTTCAAATTCGGTTCCATGATCATTTCTAATGGATGAAATACAAAATCCTTTTTCTTTTTGAACTCTTTTTGAAAAATTTTTAAAAGCTTTAAATGCATTATTCTTATGAGCAAGAAAACATACCCAAGTGTATCTAGAGCAGTCATCAACTAATACATAAGTATAGTGCATTCCACCGAGACTAGCAACTCTAGTTAGTCTAAATAAAACCATATGTATAAGTTCAAGTGGCTTAGAGGTGGACACTACATTTTTTAGCTTAAATGAGGACTTGGATTGTTTTCCCTTTTGACAAGCATCACAAGGTTTATCTTTAGTGAATTCAAGCTTAGGTAAACCAAGTACAATTTCATGTTTACAAAGATCATTTAAAAGCTCAAAATTTGCATGTCCTAATCTTCTATGCCATGTCCATGTGTCATGGGAGATAGACACTAAGCATTTTATGTCTTTGTTATCAATTTTATTCAAATCAATGACATAAACATTGTCTACTCTTTCACCACTAAAAATAATTTTATTTTCATTAAGACTACTAACAAAGTAATTTTTAGGATAAAAAGTTATTTTATTTCCCATGGCACATAGTTGACTTATACTAAGCAGATTGTGTTTAAGACCATCAACAAACAACACATGATGTATATATAAGGATTGAGGATTACCTATTTCTCCAATGCCAATAATTTTCCTTTTGCATTATCTCCGAAAGTAACGTGTCCTCCATCCTTAGCATCAAGTTTGTTGAATTTCTCTTTGTCTCCTGTCATGTGCCTTGAACATCCACTATCGAGATACCACTTGCTTTTTATTCTTGTGGATTTCAAGCACATCTAGATAATACAATTTAAGTGTTCTTTTGGACCCAAACCTTTCTTGGTCTAGGTTGGTTAGTTTTAAGATAATCCGTAGGAAGTAAGTGCATATGCAGTTTTCTATAAAAACACACATTATTGGTATGTCCTTTAATCATGCAATATGAACATACAATATTTTTAAATTTATTTCTCCTAGAATGAAATGCTTTCCTTGTGTGCGTAGCATGCCTTTGGTGTTATGTGTATCTTTTATTATTTTATGACATTGAGTGAGATATACATTGGCAATGGTGATGAGCATTTCGATAAGTTTGTGCAATATGTTTATATGCATTGTGTTGTGCAACATGCCTATTATAATTACGTCTGGTGTACATATAAGCATTCTTAGGTTGAGGTGCTCTAGTTTGAGACTTACCCTTTTGTGTTAATGAAGGGTTAATCTTATGAGATTTTGCCTTGCTATTTAACACATGAGATTTTTTAGCTTGAATCTCATTTGAGGTTAAAAGAGTAGAATCATGTGAAGCTTTAACAAAAGTAATATATGATGAGTATGATAAAGACATTCCATTTTTATATCCAATTCCATGGGTATCTTCATGAAATTTTTAAGAGTCAAGAAGACTATCTAAAGTTTCTTTTCCTCTCTTAAATTTAGCAATGGAATTTTTTAATTATAAGACTTCCTTAGAAAGCTTATGATTTTCATCATTTGTTTTCTTAAGTTGGTCTTCCAAAGAATTAAAAGATTTAGCATCACTAACAAGTTTTTCATTTGATGCAACAAGTTTAGCAAAATCAATTTTTAAACACTTAAAATCCTTATTTAAGCTAACCAAGTCATGTTTATATTTTTTATTCTTAGATAACAAACTTTTGCATTTAGCAAGCAATTTCCTCACAATAGAGCTCTCATCATCATCATCATTATCACAATATTCATCACAATCATCAAAGGAAGAGTAAGAAGTGAATAGTACCTTATTTTCATTTTCAATGGCCATGAAGCAAAGATTGACAACTTCTTGTTGTTCCTCTTCCTCTTTGGATTCGGAGGAATCATCCCAAGTAGCTTTGAATGCCTTCTTCTTATCTTTTGCTCCCTTGCTCTTGAATTTGAGTTTGGGACATTCACTTCTAATGTGTCCTGGTTTCTTGCATTCATAGCAAGTAACCTCTTTTGTTTTCTTCCTCCCATCTCCTTCGAACTTCTAGTTGAAGTCCCTTGTTCTTGAGAAATTTTTCTTTCTTAAGAACTTCTTGAAGTTCCTAGTGAGCATGGCAATGTCACCATCTTCATCACTAGAATCTTTGATACTTTCCTCTTCATTATCTTCTTGAAGAGCTTTTAGAGCAATGCTCTTTTTCTTTTCTTCTTTTTTTTCTTATTCTTCACCTCTTTATTTTATAGTGAGATAGAGTGGAGAGGTCTTGAGCTTCCTCAATTGAAGTAACACAAGATTCCCAATCCTTCTTAGGCAGGATTCTTAGAATCTTGTTATTTACTTCTTCCTTAGAGAAATATTTTTCAAGTTTCTTGAGGGTTGTGAGAAGAGCATTAAGACAATTTTTCATCTCCGTGATTGATTCATAAGGCTTCATTTTGAAGAGTTCATATTCATACATATGAAGTTGAACCTTCTTACTTCTTACTTGAATGTTGCCTTCGTAGTGGTTATTTAAGATCTCCCACATTTCTTTAGCCGATATACAATGTTGAAGCTTGCCTCCTTCTTCTCTTGTCATTAAAGAGACTAGAGTAATCATAGCTTTTTTATTTTTGTGGTTTTCTTCCTTTTGATCAATACTCCATTGGCTTCTTGCAATAGTAGTTACCACACCATCAATGACAGTTGTAAGTGGTTCCCAAACTCTTAAGACAATGTCCCAAAGTTTGATGGAATCACAATCAAGATATAACTCCATTTTGAATTTCCAATGTGGATAGTTACTACCATCAAAGAATGGTTTAAGAGAAGAGATGTTTTGTGATTCACTCCCCATGATCTTGTATTCTAGCAATAAAGTACCTAGAATTCAAGCTCTGATACCAAATGAAAAGAGTCCTAGAGGGGGGGGGGGGGGTGAATAGAACTATCAAATAAAAATGAGAAATTAAATGAATTCTTTGCAAGAATTAAGTAGAAGTTGAGAAAGAAAAATGAAGAACACAAAGATTTAAGGAGTTTGGATTCAATAACAATCCTACGTCTCCACCTAACTTATCCCCAAGTTAGGATTTTCAATCACCCACAATCTTATTCACAGGATTAATATTATACAAGAGTTTTATGGCTCACTCTTATAACCTTACAACATGAGTTTTCAAGGCTCACTAAAAAACCAAAACTCAAGTGTTTCAATGGACAACACTTAAACCAATTCCTTTAGAAATAAATCTCACTTCCCTTCTAATCTAACCCAAGATTTAAGATGAAGAGAAATTCTATTTCTAACACACACCCAACTCTCACAAGAGTTATACAAATAAAGAATTGTTTAAGAGAATTTGATAGCTCAATGAAAGCTTAAGAAATAATAAATGATAAATAAGTTTTTTTTCTTCCATTCAGCTCTAGAGGTATTTATACTAAAAAATATAGCTGTTGGAGGTGCAAATGATGTGTCCAACGTGTATATTTTGAATTATTGAGACTGATGTTGTCAGACAACTATTCATGGATTGAAACCGTAATTGGCTCCTCAGAACATTTGAATTTTCTCACACTTTCTTCATAAAAGCTGTAGATATTTGAATTATCTTTCCATATCAACTTGAATCACCTAAATTTGACTTCTGTAGCTTAAGATATGTCCAAAATACTAAGGGTTATGTAATCTGTAATGCAGACTACGGTCAGACAACTATACCCAAATTGAAGCGGTAATTTGCTCATGAAGAGATTTGAATTTGCTCATACTTTCTTCATTAAAGCTTTAGATATTTGAATTATATTTCCATGAAATTTTTAATCACCTAAATTTGAATTCTATAGCTTGGGATATGTCCAAATTACTAAGGATTGTGCAATCTGAAATACAAAATACTGTCAAACAGCTATACACAAGTTAAAGCCATGATCTGCTCATGAAGAAATTCGAATTTGCCCATATTTTCTTCATAAAAGTTGTAGATATTTGACTTATATTTTCATATCATTTTGAATAACCTTAATTGGACTTCTGTAACTCAAGATATGTCCAAAATACTAAGAGATGTGCAGTTTGAGATGGCAGACGTATGTGTGAATTTCAACTCAAAATTTGCATAACCAAATGAACTTCGATTTTCACAAAAAAGCCCAATTTAGAAAGCTCAAGATGTCTACTTCAAATGTTAAGAAGCTCATTTTCTCATTTAAGAGCTCTAAATATGTCAAAAGCCTTCTTCAATCTTAGAGGTTCAATCAGCTCTAAAAGTCACTATACATCCAAAAGTGTATATGCTTGGTATATGTTTGGTATATAATTCCCTACACATTTAATTGAAATTATTAGTATAAAAATTATTTGTCAAAGTCCAAAATTAGGAGTTTGATCATGCAAATGGTCAACAATTATAAAAATTATTTTTACACTTTTATTAATCAAAATAGTCTAAAACAGAATAATTAACAACAATTTTAATTAAAATTAAATAATTTATTAATTTCCAACAATTTCTCAAAAATAAATATTTATACATAACCTTTAAAAATTCATATTTAAATTTCCATGCATAATTTCATAAAACTTCATTAACAAAGTTTACTCTACATAATTAATAGAATTTATTAAAAATATAAAATTTTTCAAGCCGGAACAATTATGTGAATAGTAACATGAACCCGAAAAATTTGAAAAATCATAAAAATAAATAAAAATCACAATTAGCAAGATCACAACCTCAATTACATATAATCTCAAAGTAAATATATCTAATTAAATCAAATTCACGCTCAATCAAACAAATAACTAAAAATTAACATAAAATCAATTTTTCAAAATTGAGGTTGTTATCAGCTCGGATTGAAGCAATTGATGGAGAGGTTTAGAAGCCCAAAGAGAGAGCTTTCGATCAAGACCAACAACGGCAGCTGGAGTGGCCGAAATCGTCGCTAGCAGAGCTCTCCCACTTTTGGTACTGAGAAGAAAAAGAGGAAGAAGGAGAGGGAGAAACAATCGGCAGTGGAGGTGAGCTACTACTGTTGGCGGTAGTGTCAGGTGGAGGTGGCATCA
This sequence comes from Mallotus nudiflorus, assembly GCA_947683625.1. Taxonomy (NCBI): domain Eukaryota; kingdom Viridiplantae; phylum Streptophyta; class Magnoliopsida; order Malpighiales; family Euphorbiaceae; genus Mallotus; species Mallotus nudiflorus. Next base: position 762,997 of record CANTUR010000084.1, on the reverse strand, counting down.
TGGTGGCTGACTGGCGCAATGATGGTAGCGATGGTGTTGGCGCTGTCAAGTGGGAGAAGGAAGAGGAAGAATGAGAAGAAAAGAAAAGAAAGAAAAGAAAGGGAGAGAAGAGAAAAAAGAAAAATCATTTTTGTTTTTTTTAATTATACAAAATACTAATTTTTAAAATAATAATAATATTCTAATATTTTAAAAATCTAAATTCCTCTCAAAATATTTATCCACTTAACAATTAACTAAAATTTAATAAAACTACACAAATAATAATAATCTCATAAATAATTAAATAATAATTAACGCTAATTAATTTCATATTTAAATATCATAATTAATTAAAAATTTGAGTTATAACATTTTTTAAGTTTTTTGGTATTGTTGAGTCATAAGACGATGCTGTCATTTTATGTTACGTCTATAATTTGGTATCATTTTTTTTTCTGTTTCTAATAATTTTTTTGTTTAAATTGGTATCATTTTGGTTTTGATATTTTTTTTTTAATTTGGTATCGTTTTGTTTTTTTTTTTTTAGTTTATGATACTTTTTTGTTTTTATTAATGACAATGTAGTTATATCACAGAGTTTCTTTTATATATTTGTTGTATTTACGCAATCTTTATCTTATATTCAAATATTCCATAGTTTAATTAGAGTTATCATTTTGATTTTCTTTGAATATATTTTTGGTTTCCAACTCATTTTTTGTATCCTATTAGTTTGTTTTTGATTTCTAATTCATTTTATTTTATCCATTTGGTTTATTTTTAGTTTCCAATTCTTTTTTGAAAATTAGTTCTTTAAAATGATTTGATCATATTTTCAATTGTAAAAATCGTATGAAATTGAAATTTATTTTAGAATACTTTCCATTTATTTTACATTTTTAATACAATAATTTAGAATATTTTCTGCTTATTTTATTTTTCTGAGACAATAATTTTATATATGTTTTTATCAACTTGTAATACTTTGTATATAATAATAATAATAATAATAATAATAATAATAATAATAAAACAAAAACATATACAAAATTAACATATATTAAAAATTATTTTACTTGTTTATAATTAAATAATGTTAATAAAGTCAATTAATCTATGATTCACAGCTTTAGTGTCCTCTCCTCATATTAATTAAGTCACTTTCAATAGTCAACTTTTTAGATTTTATAGTCACAGAGTGGCATCACAGCACTTACCAATTTATACATTAATTGAAAGGTAAGGAAGTGAACGTTGAAAGGTAAAGAAAAAAAGAAAACAATAAAAAATAAAAAAGGACAAAACAAGTTGATTTAATCATTAACAACAATAACTAATAATCCTGCTGAAAGACATCTGACTTGAAAGTCGACACTGTGGAAAGTGCAGCACTAAACCAATATTGAGGCCCAGCCAGGTGCAGAATTGAAACCATACATACGGATGCCGCAAAATGAAAGTAATTTAACTTGTGCGTAATTAGTAGCCGCCACTTGACAGTGTTATAACCGTTGTCTTTTGGTGAACCTTGTCTACTTTTTAAGGAATTAATTATGAAAATTAGTGTATTGCAATTACTTCATGAAACATACATGAAATCCTAAGAGAAAATGACTTTCTTGTAAAAGAAAAAACTGAAAAATGACAGTTTAATTAATCAGTCCAGAAGAGAGCTTTAATTACATATCACATTGAAGCAGGGTACTCAAAACTAGACACTAGATGGTTCACTTTCCTATCTTCTTGGCAGCAGATTTGGTCACCTTAGCTCCAATAGGGTCCTTCTCAACACTCTCGATGACACCGACTGTAACAGTTTGATGCATGTCCCTAACAGTAAAATGACCCAATGAAGGGTACTCGGAGAAGATTTCAATAACCATGGACTTGGTAGGAATCATCTTTACAAATCCAGCGTTACCATTCTTTAAGAACTTTAGGCTCTTTCTCAAGCTCCTTACCATATCGGTGATCAAACTTGGTTAAGATTTGATGCAGGCTGCATAGAGGAATAAACCCTCAAATTTATGTAAAAATTTGATAAATTACGGTAATGACAATTTTGTAATTTTTGACAAAATCTAAGTATCAAATTTGGACGATTTAGAAGCTTATTTCATGTGGACATGGGCTAATAGTTTGAAGTCATAAGTGTTGCTTGTGAGATCCATCGCTTTTCGACCAAATTCTATCATTTAAGCCCTTAAATGAACAATTTTATGATTTCCTATTTTTAGGGTTTTATTTTCCTATTTTTATTTAAGGTTGTTTTAAGAATTTACTATTTAAGCTTTCCTTATTATTATTGGACGACAGTTTAATGATAATTTGAATTCTCTTTTGTTATTCCAAAATTTCCTGAAATTTTGATATCTATAGCCTAAATCGCTATAGAAGGTCCATTATTGGTAGTTGTGCGCGATTCAACAATACTCAATTGTTATTATCCGCCCTTCCGCTACTTCAGTTTGGTATCAGAGCTGTGCTCTTCTGACAAGATGTCTTGCAAAAGATAGCAACAACAACCACAACTACAACGTGTAGAAGAGGTTTATGAGTGTGATGATTTACATCGTATCAAGTAACAAATGGAGCAGATGGATCAATGGATTGACACCCTCGTGAAACAACTCACAACAAGGATGGAGGAGTTATTGTTAGTCAATCAAAATAGGGAGCAGCAGGAGCAGCCAAATCAAGATCTGAGACGGAACCCTAATGTTGATGACCGAAGAAACCCTTTTGCTGAAGGAAACGATGATGAAGATAACGATGGTAATGGGTATTATGAGAATCCCCATAGACGTCAGCGGCAACATGTACAGGTTGATGATAGGTGATGATGGGAAGCGGGTATATGAACTGAAATACCTAAATTCCGTGGTACCCTACAACCCGAAGAATTCTTTGATTGGGTGGCCACAGTATAAGAGGTCATGGACTTTAAGGGGGTGCCAGAAAATCACTAAGTACCATTAGTGGCAATGAGGTTCCGAGATAGAGCAATAGCTTGGTGGCAGCAAACTAAACAGACTTGAGTCAGGTTGGGGAAGTCCAAAATTACGACTTGGGAGAAGATGAAGAAACAATTGCATGCTGCATTCCTGCCTTATAATTATTAATGTTTACTGTATCAAAGGTTGCAGAATCTAAGGCAAGGGGCCCGTTCAGTTGATGATTATACAACTAAATTTTATCAGTTGATCACTCGGAATGAGGTGTATGAGACAGAGGACCAATTGGTGGCGAGGTATATTAAGGGCCTAAGGGAATAAATCAAGGATACAGTGAACATGTTTGATCCTATATTTGTTTCCACAACACACCAATGAGCCTTGCAGATTGAGAGGAGGCATCTGGGTGATTTTGTGCAGAATATTGGGTAAGGAAACACAGGAGGAGGAGCTGGTGCGAGTCGTCCAAGTGGTGGTGTGACCACTAGGGCTACCAATAGACCAGCAACTACACCCAGGCCAAACGGTATCAAGTGTTTTTCATGTGGCGAAACAGGGCACAAGCAGGCTGAGTGTAGAAACAGGGGAAAAAGAGCCATGTTTGTTGATCTAGATGAGCAATATGATGAAGAGGAGGTTATAAACTTGATAGGAGACCCAGTATTTGATGTAGATGCGAGGAATGAAGAGATCATAATTGGAGATGTAGACACAACATTGGTTGTGCAGAGGTCCTGCCTAACACCAAGAGCTATTGATGAGTAGCTACGAAATAATATCTTCCACTCTACCTACACTATTAAAGAAAAAATTTATAGGTTTGTGATTAATGGGGGTAGTTGTGAGAATATAATCTCAATAGAAGTGGTTCAGAAATTAGGAATTATGACTGTCAAGCATCCTAAGCCATACAAATTGGCATGGTTAAAAAAAGGGGGTGAGGTAACAGTTTTGAAACATGCCTTAGTGTCCTTTTCCATCGAGGGAAAATATAAGGATGATGTTTGGTGTGATGTGATAGGCATGGATGCATGTCATCTGTTATTGGGGTGACTATGGCAGTTTGATAGAGGTGTGATTCATGATGGAAAGGCTAACACCTACAACTTTATATTTGAAGGAACAAAAATAGTGCTAGGCCTTAATAAGGATTTTGAACAATTTGAAATAGTGCAAGGTGAAAATAAAAGCTGTGTTAATTTATTAACCCTGTCCTAATTTGATAAAGTAGTGCAGTAATCTAAAATTATTTATGTCCTATTTGGGAAGATGGTGGACAGAGAGATGATGGTTCCTGATGTAGTTTTACCACTTCTGGAAGAGTTCAGTGAGTTATTTCCAGAAGAATTGCCTAAGGGGTTACCTCCCATGCGAGACATTCAACATTAGATTGACCTTGAACCAGGGGCAGCTTTGCCAAATTGACCATACTACCAAATGAGTCCCAGTGAGCATGAAGAACTGAGGAGACAAGTAGGAGAGCTGCTAGCCAAGGGATACATTCATGAGAGCTTGAGTCCTTGTGCTATACCGGCCCTCTTAACGCCAAAGAAGGATGGTTATTGGCGGATGTGCATAGATAATCAAGCTATCAATAAAATAATAAATAGGTATCATTTTCCTATTCCTAGACTGAATGAGCTTAGTGGGGCCACGATTTTCACTAAACTAGATTTGAAGAGCAGCTATCATCAAATTCATATTCGAGCCGACGATGAATGGAAAATAGCCTTCAAGACAAGAGAGGGGTTGTATGAGTGGTTAGTGATGCCGTTTGGGCTGTCAAACGCACCAAGCACTTTTATGCGTGTTATAAATCAGCTTCTGAGGCCTTTCATTGGCAGGTGTGTTGTTGTGTATTTTGATGATATTTTAATTTATAGTACTAATCCGAATGAGCATTTACAGCAGCTATGGGAGGTCCTCACTATGCTGCGTAAAGAGAAGTTCTACGCTGCAACTAAGAAATGTGCATTTTTCACTTCTAAGGTGCTATTTCTTGGCTATAATGTTTCTGGAAAGGGGTTGCAGGTGGACGAAACAAAGGTTAAGGCTGTGAAAAATTGGCCAACACCTACTACCATAACTAAGGTGAGAAGTTTCCATGGATTGACTTCATTTTATAGGCGTTTTATTCCACATTTTAGCAGTATTATAGCGCCTATCACTGATTGCATGAGGCATGGTGGGAAGTTTGTATGGATTGATAAGGTAGAAAAGGCATTTGAGTTGATTAAAATATGCCTTACCATGGCCTCTATCTTAGTGTTGCCTAATTTTAATCAACCGTTTAAGCTACATTCAGATGCTTCGAAAGTGGGAATTGGGGCTATTTTAAGCCAAAACAGCAGGCTGATAGCGTATTTCAGTGAGAAGTTAACAGGGGCCAGAATGCGCTATAGTACTTATGATGTTGAGTTCGATGCTATTGTGCAAGCTATTAAGCATTGGCATTATTATTTGTTTCAGAAAGAATTTATTTTGTATATAGATCATGAGGCCTTGAAGCACTTGCATTAGCAAGACAAAGTTTCTGCTCGACATGCGAGTTGGGTGGCTTACCTTCATAAATTCACTTTTATTGTGAAACATAAGTCAGGGGTTATCAACAAAGTGGCAGATGCATTAAGCAGACGAAAGACATTATTACCCCAAATGTCCATTGAGGTACCAAGTTTTGAATACTTTTGTAGAATTACTTGAGACTGATCCATACTTTTCTATTATTTTGGATAAGATTAAAATAGGCGAGCGAACATATTTCCTAGTGCATAATGGATTTTAAGGGCAATTAGTTATGTATCCCAGACTGTAGCTTGCATTTGAAGATTCTTCAGGAATTGTATGGTGAGGGACATGTAGAGCGAGACAGAACTGTACAATTGGTTAAGGCTCATTATTTTTGGCCTACCATTCGTAAAGAAGTTGAAAGGTTGGTGGGGCGGCGTTGAATTTATCAAGTTTCCAAGTGAGTAGCATTTAACGCAGGTCTTTACATGCCTCTGCTAGTTCCTTCACAACCTTGGGTGGAACTTAGCATGTATTTTATGCTAGCATTACCACGCACACAATGAGGTAATGATTCTATCTTTATGGTAGTTGATCGATTCTCAAAGATGGTCCATTTTATACCATGTAAGAAAACAACAGATGCTGTTCATATAGCTCAATTATTCTTTAAGGAAATATACAGGCTGCATGGCTTGCCTATGTCTATTGTGTCGAATAGGGATACCAGGTTCCTTAGTCATTTTTGGCATAGTTTATAGAAGATGGACAAACAAAGGTGGTAAACCAGTAGTGCCTATCATCTACAAACAAATGGACAAATAGAGGCGGTGAACCGATATTTGGGTAACTTGTTGAGATGCCTAGTGGGTGAGCATGTGAAGAGTTGGGATCAGAAGCTGTGTCAGGCAGAGTTCGCCCATAATCATGTAGTCAATAGGATTACTGGATTCAGCCCTTTTGTAGTGGTGTATTCAGTTATGCTTAGGGGACCCCTATACTTGATTCCTCTTCCAACAAAGATAAGAGTAGATGGCAGAGCAACAAGTTTTATCAATGGGTTACAGAAAGTTCATCAGTCTGTCCATGATCACTTAGTGCAGGTTGCCTCCAAGAATAAACAGGTTGCTGACAAGAAGAGACGACATGTCAAGTTTGATATGGGGGATTTTGTATGGGCTGTTATGACCAAAGAGAGATTTCCTGTAGGCGAATACAACAAGTTGTCTACCAAGAAGATTGGACCAGTGGAGATCATCGAGAAGATTAATCCTAATGCCTACAAATTGAAGCTACCTAGCCATATTCGGATTGTGGATATATTCAATGTCAAGCACTCGGTTCCTTTTGCAGGTGATTCATCAGATGAGTTAGATTCGAGGGAAAATTCTATCCACCCTAAGGAGAATGATGCAGGCTGCATAGAGGAACAAGCCCTCAAATTTATGCAAAAATTTGACAAATTACGGTAGTGGTAATTTTGTAATTTTGGGCAAGTTCCAAGTATCAGATTTAGGTGATTTAAAAGCCTATTTCATGTGGAAACAGGCCAATGGTTCAAAGTCACGAGCTTTGCTCTTGGGATCTATCACTTTTCGGCCAAATTCTATCATTTAGGCCCTTAAATGGGCAATTTTGTGATTTCCTATTTTTAAGGTTTTATTTTCCTATTTTTGTTTAGGGTTGTTTTAAGGATTTACTATTTAAGCTTTCCTTGTTATTGTTGAATGACAGTTTTATGATAATTTGAATTCTCTTTTATTCTTCCAAAACTTCTTGAAATTTTAATGCCTATAGCCTAAATCGCTATAGAAGGTCGATTATTGGTAGTCGTGCACAATTCAACAATTTTCAATTGTTATTATATGCCCTTCCGCTACATCAAGATCTTAGCAAAATTCACAGTAATGTGAGAGTTGTGCTATTCCAACACAGGGGCATAACAAAAACCCCCTTTGAAACACAAATTAAAACTCAAATTCCATAAACTTTATGAACTAAATCAACCCAAATCAAAACACAAAAACTAAAACTTAAAATTTAATTCAGTGTCCAAACAAAAGGAAATTAATCTAATAAAATTCATTTCTCAGGCATCAACAACTGTGTCAAATTCAAACAATCAAACACAGCTCCACACTGAAATGCTAAAAAAAAAATCATAATAATTTTTCTCTCTTTTTTTTAACAAAAGAATTTAATCAATTAATACCTTAAAGAGCTCAAGAAGAGCGTTTTCATGAAGATGAAGATTACTTAGGTCAAGCACTGAATGCTCCATTGATGCCATCTTTTGGTCTTTATTTATAAAAATATATTGGCTAATCTTGATTTGGATTTGTCACTGAAGATAATGTCAACAAGTGATCATGGGAGCATCTGAGGAAGAAGAAGTTTTGAAGGAAAAGCCATGGAAAAGAAAAAACAGAAAAAAAAAGGAAGAAGAAAAAGATGGACAAATCATAAGGGGTATTCGCGTAAATAAAATTGGATAAGGTGGTTCGGGTAAATTTAAAAAATTTGAAGTATTTTTATTATTTTACTTTTGTTTTGGGCATTTAAACCTAAAAAAAAAGTCCAATTTGGGACTTGAATTTTTGACCTAATAGCACATTAAACTTTATGTTTTTTTTTTTAAATTGCAATAATATTACTACCTGATCTGATAACTTTCCTCAGGTGTTGATGTTGATTTGCTTTTGACTTAATATATTGATCCTCTTTTCTCAAAAAAAAAAAAAAAAAAAAAAAAAAAAACGCGCGCATACGTGTGTGTTAAACTTTAATTGAATCAATGGATAGGCCGTTTAATTTTTTTTTTTTTTTAAAAAGCAACTTCCAAATGAGTGATTTTCTTTCCTAGTTTTAAATTTGTGAAGTGCATAATTCCGGTTCATAGGAATTAACATTTAAAATCTCTAAAGGAAATTAAAGTTCAACAACCAAAGCTTAATTTATCCTTTCGCTATAGAAACGTCCATTTTGCTTGTAATTAACATAAGATACCAACGACATGCATAGGTTTAAAGTTGCCCATAGTGCACATCACCCTAAACGGCAAAATTTATACATGATGGGAAGTGTCGTACTTTATTATTATTATTATTATTATTATTATTATTACACATGTTCATATAGTTACCATCTCTAATTACATCAAGTTTGCAATTTTTTCGCGTCTATTTTTCATTGAAGGTAATTACTTTGAGAGGCTTTTTAGTTCAAGAATTAACATACACATACTTTTTCTAATCTTAGTTAGGCATAAAGTATGTGTCATTAATTATTTCCTATCTTTAATTGTTTGCTATTATTATTATTATTTGAAAAGAGAATAAAATATATTACAAATTTAGAACTAAATATTATTAATTATCAGTTTGAAAAAAAAAAATTTATTGATGATCTACTAATCAAGATGTAGTAAAATTCAGTTGAATAGGATGTTCACTACATAAGAAAAATAAAATTGTTTGTTTTTGTAAAGTTAGTTTAATAACATTTAAAGCAATATTTTTATTTTTATATTAGTTTTGTTAACTACTACTACTACTATTATTATTATTATTATTATTATTATTATTATTATTATTATTATTATTATTATTATTATTGTTAAATGGAACTTTAATATTAAAATATTCAATTAAATTTAGTACAGGGTAAAAACTTAATAAATAAAAATATTAAATAAAAATTAAATTTTAGATATGTTTAAGAAAAAAGTCAAAGTCATAAAAGAATGTGAAAGTATAAATATATAAAAGACATCATGAAAGAGAAAAGGTTTAATAAAAAAAATCCAACACTTTAGTTTTATAACCATATTCAGGTAGATAAAATTTTAATAAATTTAGTGCAATGTAAAAACGTACTAAATTAAAATATTATTGCTTAATGAATAAAAATTAAATTTTTGATATGTTTAAAAAAATCATAACAAAATGTAAAAAAAAAAATGTAAAAAGACGTTATGAAAAAAAAAGTATAATAAAGTAAAAAAAAAAATAATAATAACAAGACTTTAGTTTTGTAGCCAGTTATTTAGCTAGCAAGTCATCACAATTAATAGATATGATTTAATTGTTATTCAAATTTAAATTGTATATATATAACCATGTATACTGGAGAATAACTCTATAATTGTTAGTATCAATGTATCCTAATGTCATTTGTTGTAATCTAAAATGATATTGTACTATAATCCTTATGACAATAAAATATTTATTTAGATAAAGTGTTTATTTATTTGAGTATTTATCCTTTAGTGTTATGTTAAGTGAGTTTATTATAAAGAGTTGATAATATAAGTGACAAATTCATTTAGTACATATGCTATAAAATGTTTGTAGTTGTAGTATTAATATTTGGGTAGTATTAATACATAGATTATCACTTTTGTCTATTTTCCTTGATTGGTATGTGATATCGATAGTTAGAGTTAGTAAGTCTCATACTACTTGATATGAGATATCATAATATACATGTTAATACTCATGTGATGGGTGGATCGAACTGTGACATAAGATAAGTGATTGCATGGAAATTCGCTTTTGTCAACAATCATTGTCTTGGACATAATGATGCATATGAGCCTTTAACCTCAGGTGACATAGTCATCCACTTATGGTTGGTTAGAATCTGTTACCGCTTAAATAACTATGCTAGCCATGTATGGGTATATGACATGTGGTGACTCTAGTCAGTTATTTGTAAGGATGATTGATTGGCCAAGATGGAATTCATTACTTGGAGTGAACCAGGATAAGATCCTATGCTATCTAAGTTGTTTTAGATGAATAAGTACCTAGCTAGGTCAAACTTGACTTATCAGAAAAAAATTTTCGTGCTAGAAATTATTTCTAGTAGAAGTCATGTTTTATCGAGAATTGAACTAAATATGAGGTCATATGAGTAAGGCAATTAGAGTTTGACTTGACCATGACTCAAGCCTATATCGGGATCTTGTAATGAAGGGACATTGAGTGCACGGTAATTATGTTCTATGGTTTTTGTGAATCTACATATAATATTCATTTTCACTTGGATAGTCATGACATTTATGCTAGGGGTCACTCATGACTTATGGGAATTAAATGTGACTAATTAGGATTTTCACATTTATCCTTGGAAAGAGTTTCCTATAATATTAAGAGTTAATATTATTCTCCATTTTCATTTGGACTTGAACCTAGTAAGTCACACGCACATAAGAGTAGCACTGACAATGATAACTATTAATTTAATTATTAATTAAAGTGTTTGATTAATTAATTAAATTAGATTTATACTTGTGCGGGGATCTAGTATATCTCGAAATCTAATTCAAAGGTTAGGACTATTAAATATTAATTTAGACTTAATTTAATATTTGATATTAAGTTTAAGGGCCAAATTGATATTTGCCACCAATACAAGTTTGGATATGGGCCATGAGATGGGTCATATATATATATATATAGCTTTATGGATGATTTATGAGTTTGGATTAATATGTGTATTAGAGAGGTTGACCTTTGTTTAAATGTTAAATAGAGCCCATAAATCTAATTAGAGGATGTTGTAGAGATGGACCCATTTAAGAGTTAAACGAATCCAACTAGTTAAGCCCATCTACTAAATGAGGTGCCACCTAAGCACATGCTTTCCATGCAATGTAAGTGCATGGTGGATTGTAATACTTGTACCCTCAATTATATGTCAAGTGTTATGTATAAATAGGCTAGAGTATAGAAGCTCATAATCGATCAAGGACCGAGAATTTTTGAATTTTAATGACACTTAAAATGAGTGAAATTATGAGAATAAAAGGGATTAGGAGTAAAAATGAAGTGAAGAGTGAGAATTAAAAAATTAAGGTGATATGGACTTAATTGGAACAAATAATTATCCTTGAATGAACAATTGGAAGTTCAAGAGTTAATAGGTAATGCTAGCATTTCATTAAGAGACAAAAGGGGTATTTTACATTTTAACTTATCCCAAAAGCTCTAGATTTTTCCTTTAAGTCGTGGCTTTTAGTTGATAGGCATGTATAAGAAAGGGGAAAGAAGGAAACAACCACATTTAGAAAGGAAAGAGAGGGTGGATTAGAAAGAATCATTTAAAACTTTATAGCTTTAATCTAGAGTTGATTATGCCTGTAAGGTGGTTTAACAAACTTGTACTTTTTATTGCTCAATCTGTCAGAGTAATTAAGTTGCTTGTAATTTGACCTCTATAACTTTCTTTGTGTTTATAAAATTAAAGTGAAATGTTTACTGAAGGTACTAGACATATATATCTAAGTTTGTTTAAAATTTGATCTTGAAATTCTTTTTCTATAAATTGCAGCAATCTTTTAAAGATAGGCCTGAAAACAGCTCTTTTAGAGTTAATAAAGCTGATTTGTAGAGTTGAGTTCAATTGCATGTTTTGCATATCATTTAGGGGCTACATGATTAGGGCAATATATAGGCTTATTATACTAATGAATTTTAAATGAAATTTCATGTTTTAGGTGCTGGAAGAAAGGTACTAGTGCAAGTTAAGTGAATTTGTGAACCGGTTGTGTGTGTTTAAGGGGGTTATTTTAGAGAGCATATGTTTAAGTCCTTAAACTCTTTTTATAATAGCAAGAAAATGAGCTTTTAATTTAGATAGTTGCTAATTTAATTGAGTTTCTAATTAGCTTGGTTTCATTCATTTGGAATATGATAAGAGATGGTTTAAATTTGAATGCTTATAGAACTACAAATTTGCTAGCATTGCTTTTAGTAATTATTTGATGAAAATCATATTGGTTTTGTGTATTACCACCCTATATGAGATGTGTGAATGTGCTGAGGTGATATATACACATTTGAGATTGTGATGATTGTTATTACGTAATAGATAATAGGGCACTTGAATGTAGGACAGTGAAGGGAGAAGGGTCATTTCGTGATAATGTAGTCAAAGGGTTAGCTTTCAAGTGCGCCTATAGAGTAAATTTATGATGGCTTGTATGTTATGGCTGGGTTGTGATGCTTGTTTAGGGATGGTTAATACATATAAAAAATTGTATTATTATTTATAAAAACATGTGTTTAACTTGGTTAAGTTTTGCATGAGTTTTGAAATAAGGAACAGACTTAATGTTTTAAATGAATGATAATATCATTGTAAATGCTCTAGTTACTAATTTGACAAGTTTATTGTATTTGGTTAACTAAACTATTTTATGCCTGTAATAATTATTCACTGAGTATTTTTGCACTCATTTTTCTTTATTTTTAAAATCATTTCATTTAGTAGGGCTTGATAGTGGGTGGCTTAAGTTGAGTGAGTGTAGATAAAAGTTTTAATAGTAAAGGTGGCATAACAATCTTATTTTGGTGTTGCTCTCATTTTGGGTGGCCATAATAGTGTGTATTTTAAGTTTAAAACTTTTGTAGACATATTATCGTAAATTATATACTAATTTATTGTTAATTTAATCTTTATTACAATTTTAATATAAACTAATGTGTATATAAATAATTTTATTTAAACAAAATGCTAAGTATCAATTTAATTTCATTGAAGATGATTTTGAAGAGTGTAGCATAGTAAGCTTTAGTGTCCATCTTGGGCTATATGAGACGAGATGAGATACTAATCGTCCACCTCAGGCTTCGTGAGATGGGGTGTGATAGTTTTAGTATCAAAGGTTTGGTTACTCATTTTCTTACCTACAAAGTATTGGCTCTTGATTTTCTAACTAAAAAAACAAAATTTCAAATACATATTCTTTACATTCTTTATTTATCCATAAATTATAAGCTTTGAAAATGATATTTTAATTTATGAGATTTATATTTGAGTTGTTATTTTTCTAAAAGGATGCCACTAAAGGAGAGGATGAGACATATGTCCTTGACGAAAGCACATTGTTAGCCAACAAGGTAGCAATGGGATTGAGTATAGTGGTAGTACTAATCTTGAGCTAAAGTCAGAAGCTATAACCCTTTTTATGATTATTGAAACAATTACCTATGTGTTTTGAGCAAAGGTAAAGTTTGAATGTCTCCCTTAGAGCCTAAGTTTGATGGATTTTATAGACACTAATGAATATAGAAATTTTGTGAACTATAGTCAATAATTTAATATTCTACCAACTAAGAATATTGAAGTATTATATAGTCAATGTTATTGGATATATCATTGTATGGTTTAGGGTTAAAGTTGACTTATTTTGAGGTAAGGATCATCAAAGATAGGGTTAGTTTTTAGTAAAGATTGTGGTGAAAACCATGGTGAAGACTTCAAAATTACAGATGTTGTCAAACCTCATAAGGAATAATTTTTAAAAGTTAATCTTGTAAATGAAACATTAATTATCTATATTACTTTAGGAATCATTTAGCATGTAGAATGTGTATAAGGACTACATAGTTAGGGATTAGAAAGTATTGTGAAATAAGATGATTTTTATAGTTGAAGTGGTATAAAAGAATCAACCTAAGAAAAGAAAATATAAGATGATACTATCTAACATTCGTAATCCCTATTATAGGCTAAGTGTAGTGAGAATGCATCGAATTTCATGGATGAAATTATTTTTAGGGGGGAATTATAATTGTCACGACCCAAAACAGGGGCCATGACCGGCGCTAGGGAATGGAAATTCTTTCGAATCCGGAACTCGTAGCAAACCTTAAAATAAATAAAAGCATACAATAATAATAATCATATAGTTAAAATAATCTGCAGCGGAAAAAATCATAAATAATTAAATAATAATCCACTACGAGATTTAAATCAACAACTCATCGTATATATATAAATAAACTTTTAATACAATCCAATTCAAATCCTTAAAATATACAACTCACACAATATAGTACAAAAACCCCTTTAACAATTTTACAACTACTGCAGTGTCTAGATTAATAAAATAAAATTCAAGTGAGCATTTTACATAATAAAGTCATGGCGGAAGAAATCCAGCGTAAGGGTCTGCTACTGAGTTCTGATGAAGATGACTCTCCTGAAAAATAGTCAACGGAGAGGAGTTAGACCTCACTAAGTGAATTACTATAATATATATACATGCATACTAAATGACAATGCACATAATCAATAGTATATATATAATAAATATATACAAGCAATTACACACAGATGCAATAAAAATCATTTTATATATATTTATTTAAAATCACAGTTTATGAAGGATCGAATAGAACCCTAGAAAATCGCAACCTCAAAACAGTGTTAGACAACACTTTAGCCATACAGGCTCACTTATTCTAAATAAGTTCACTTGTTCCATTTGGACAGTAGACTGGCCTCGAGACACTAAGTCAACCGAGCTCCAGTAGTTTGACTGTCAGTGTGATTAGCCCCGAGACACTTGGTCAACCGAGCTCCAGCAATCACACTCCCAAATCATATCACACATGAATCAAATTAATCCGATCAAGATCCACAAATAGGTTAGTAATATAGCCTAAATGCTATTAGCGTACCGGTACGTACTTAGTCCTAATGCTGCCCACTATGTAGCACGTTCTATTGATATCCTTCATTAAAATATAAAACATACATTCGTAAAAATAAATGATGCATGAATTTGAAATAAGTAACAACATAAACTATATATATACTAGAAATATATCAAAAATAAACCAAGTATATTTCGAGTATATATACGTCAAATAAATCCAATATAATCGTAAAATAAACTAAATATATATTTAAAAGCATTTTTAAATATAAATGTTTAATAAAGCATGCATATAATTTAAATTATATAAAAAATAAACCAAAAATAAACTTAAGTACTAATTAAATCATTTATGCATATTTAATCAAGATAAAATAAATATTTCTAAAATCATGCACCTTAGAGCATATATATATAAAATAGAAACTCACTATTATTGCGCTCTACGAGATGGGTCCGATGGGCCTGGTCCACTAGGCCTCGGTCTCGACATAACTAAATAAACAGATAACGACAGGAATCAAAATAAATCTAATAGAAGTTCTAAAGACTTGATATAGATTACTAGAGATAGAATTAAATCAGAATTCGACCGGACATCACGTTTTAGGAGAATTCTACCCAAAATTCGGTAGAACCTCCCGTGTAAAATGGACATCTCTCTACTCAAAGAGTAGAGTCGGCCCTGCAAAGAAACGCACTTTGAAAATAAACACAGAATACAACCACAATCCTTCGGTCGGACTCCAAATTATAAATCACCGACCGAGGTCCACAATTCATGGAATATATACAAAATATCAAAAATACCCTTATATAATAAAAATACATTTTATAAGTTGAAATTACATAATTAACCCTAAAACAAAGTAAAAATCGATGAAAACTCATTTTATTAGAAAAATCGTATATATTATATATATAATTGAAAATAATTTATAAAAAATAGTTTTAATTAGTTAAAAATACTAAATAATTTGTGGAAATAATTTTTGTACGCTAAATAACTATTAAAACCGATTTAATTACATTTTTAGCCAATTTAGGGTAAAATTACCAAAATACCCCTATATATATAAATATACTAAAATTAATCCAAAAATTCACCAAAAATAATATAATTACTCAAAATTAATTTTCTCAACATATATTTCAATAATATCAATAAATACACTCAATTAACCAATTAATTTCAATTAAACATATAATTAACCCTATTTTTCCAAAATTACATAAACTTAATAAATTCAAAATAAATACATAAAAATTCACAAAAATTACAAATAAATTTCTATAATTCATTTCAACACCTATATTTATCATAAAACACAATTTCATAATTTAATTAATTAATTTTTAAAAATTAGAAAATAATAAGAAAATAATTAAAAATACCCAAAAATCAAAATAAATTCCAAAAATTCAACAAAAATTCCAGCATGAAGATTAAGCTACTAGGATCAAAGTTTGTTAAGGAATTTTTCATGATTCAATCAAATTTAAGCTCAAGAAAATCAACAACCCTAATAGGCCGAAATTGCAAAATCGAAACCTAGGCAAATCTAGAGCATTTTAAGTGAAACAAAGCTTGAAATCACACTTACCGGAGCTCAAGGAGAAGATAGAGACCGGTGGTGTCGAAAACGGTGGCCGAAATCACATCGATCGGAGCTTGGGTCAAATTTCAGGTTCTCGGGTTGTTGCAGCGTTCACCGGCACCGGAGAGGGTGGAAAGAGAGGCTGAGTAGCTGGAGGAAGGCATTGGACGTCCGGAAAGCACTCTAAATGGCGGTGAACGGAGTCGCACAGTGAGGGGAGAGGAGAAGGGCGTCGGGGAAGAAGAAGGAGGGGTGAGGGCAATTTTTGTAATTTTAACAAAGAAAAAAAATATATATATATATCTTTAACTTTAATTATAATATAATATTTCAAATAATTGTGCACCACAAATAATAAATATATAAAAATATACATATACATATACATACATGTCCCATATTAATAATAAACTATATAATATACACATACATAATTAAAATAATTACTAAACTCTAAAATAATTAAATATAAGAATGTATATATATGTATTCTAATATGACAATTAAAATAATGCGTGGATTCATGCAAATGCGTAAATCTACTTAAAATAATTAGTATTAAATTATTTACGTGTTAATTTCCATGAAAATAGAATTCTCAGGAAAATTTTATGTAAAGTTCTTAAAATAATTAAGAATAATTAAAATAAGCTTTAATAAATATCAAACTCATAAAAATATCATAAATATGTACAAAAATTATTAACACTGCATATCCCGATACAATATAAAATATTTAAAAACTCGGGATTTTACAGTCTTGCCCCCTTACAAGAATTCGTCTCCGAATTCCATAAAAGAAAAGTATAAGATCAAGAAGGGAAGAGATACAGGTAAGAAGCTCGCATCTCAGCTTCAGTCTCCTACGTATTCTTCTTAACTCTGTTGCTATGCCACAGAACCTTGACCATTGGAATCTGCTTCGACCGCAACTGTCGAACTTGATAGTCCACGATCGCCACAGGTTCTTCCACAAATGTCAGATCTTCACTCTCTTCTACACTGTCGGGCTACAATACATGTGAAGGGTCTGAGATATACTTCCTCAACATCAAGATATGGAATACCGGATGCACCTGTGACATACTCGGAGGCAAAGCTAACCGATATGCAACAGTACCAACTCTCTCCAGAATCTTAAACGGTTTGATATATCTCGGTGCTAACTTACCCTTCCTGCCAAATCTCATCACACCCTTCATCGGAGATACCTTCAGAAAAACAAAATCCCCGACTTGAAATTCCACATCTCTACGCCTAGGATCTGCATAGCTCTTTTGCCTGCTAACTACGGTCTCTAATCTGCACTTAATCATGGCGACTTTCTCTACAGCATCCTGAACCATCTCAGGTCTAGTCAAAGCTCTCTCACCAATCTCACTCCAACTCAGAGGGGATCTACATTTCCTTCCATATAATGCTTCATATGGTGCCATACCAATACTGCTATGGTAGCTGTTATTATATGTAAACTCTACGAGTGGCAAATGATCATCCCAGCTACCTCCCAAATCCAGGACACACATCCTCAACATATCTTCTAGTGTCTAGATCATCCTCTCAGACTGGCCATCTGTCTGAGGATGAAAAATAGTACTGAAGTCCAACCTAGTGCCCATCGCTTCCTGCAACTTCTGCAAAAAATGAGAGGTAAACACTGAACCTCTGTCTGACACAATGGACACAGGTACTCCATGAAGGCACAAAATATGCTTCACATATAGCTTCGCCAATCTAGCTACAGAATAAGAAATGTGCAGACTTTATCAACCTGTCTACAATCACCCATATGGAATCGTGTCCATCCTTAGAATGAGGAAAACCAACCACAAAATCCATAGCTATCCTTTCCCACTTCCACTCGGGAATAGGAAGAGGCTGAAGCTTCCCAGAAGGCTTCTGATGTTCAGCTTTCACTTGCTGACACGTCAGGCACTTAGCAACATAATCAGTGGCATCCCTCTTTAGTCCGTCCCACCAATATAAATCTCTAATACTGTGGTACATCTTAGTGACACCCGGATGTACTCTATAGGCTGTAGAATGTGCTTCCTCTAGGATCTTTTCTCTCAAATCATCCACATCAGGAACCCACAATCTACCACTGATCCACAACACACTGTCATCATCGAGTGTGAAATCAGTGAACTTCCCTGCTCAAACATTCTCTACAAGCTCTTCCAGAATAGGATCTCAGCTCTGAGTTACTTTAATCCTATCCCTTAGTACAAATCGCACCTTAAATTGAGCTAGCAGTCCACCTGATCTACTGATCTTCATTATCAGACCTTGATCCACCAACAGATGCAACTCCTGGATCAACGGTCTCCTCTCAACACTGATGTGAGCAAGACTGCCTGAGGACTTTCTACTCAAGGCATCTGCTACTACATTAGCCTTGCCCGGATGATATAATATCTCACAGTCATAATCCTTTAATAATTCCAACCATCTCCTCTACCTCAGATTCAGATCTCTCTACTGGAAAATGTACTTAAGGCTCTTGTGATCAGTAAATATCTCACAAGTCACCTTGTACAGATAATGTCTCCAAATCTTCAGAGCAAAGATCACTGTAGCCATTTCAAGGTCATGTGTAGGATAGTTATGCTCATGCTTCTTCAACTGCCTTGAAGCATAGGCTATCACCCTATCATTCTGCATCAACACACAACCAAGGCTAACTCTAGAGGCATCATAATAAACTGCGAACTTATCTACACTATTAGGCAAAGCTAATACTGGGGCTGTGGTCAATTTCTCCTTCAATAATTGGAAGCTATTCTTATAAGCTTCTGACCACTCGAATCTAACATTCTTCTGAGTCAAGCGAGTCATAGGGGCTGCAATTCTAGAAAAATCCTGCACGAACCACCTATAATACCCGGCTAAACCTGGAAAACTCCAAATCTCAGTAACAAAAGTCTGTCTAGGCCACTCAGACACTGCTTCAATCTTCTGTGGATCAACTTGGATACCTTCTTTAGACACCACGTGTCCAAGAAAAGAAACACTCTCCATCTAGAAATCACACTTCGAGAATTTAGCATAAAGCTGATGATCTCTCAGTGTTTGTAGTACAGTCCTCAAATGATATACATGCTCCTCCATACTCCTCGAATAAACCAGTATATAATCAATGAAGACTACCATATATTCATCAGGTCTATAAAAGCTGTGGTGCATTAGTCAAACCAAAAGACATCACCAGAAACTCATAATGGCCATATCGGGTGCGGAATGCCATTTTAGGAATATCAGCTTCACTAATCCGCAACTGATGATAACCCAACCTCAGATCAATCTTGAAAAAGAATTGTGCACCCTGTAGCTGATCAAACAAGTCATCTATCCTCGGGAGAGGATACTTGTTATTCATTGTCACCTTATTCAGCTCTTTGTAGTCAATGCACAGTCTCAAAGTACCATCTTTTTTCTTCACAAATAGGACTGGTGCACCCCAAGGAGAAACATTGGGTCTGATAAAACCCTTATCCAACAACTCTTGCAACTGCTCCTTCAACTCTTTCTACTCTGCAAGAGCCATTCTGTAGGGTGGCATAGATATAGGAGTACTACCTGGAACCACATCTATATAGAACTCAATCTCTCTATGAGGTGGTAAACCTGGCAACTCCTCAGGAAAAACATCAGGAAACTCACAGGCAACAGGAACATATGTGAGTGATAACTTCTCCACTGAAGTATCCCTGACTAATGCCAAATATCCCTAACATCCTTTCCTCAGCAACTTCCTAGCCGTAATAGCAGAAATAAGATTCTGAGGTGCGAAACTCCTATCACCCACAAAATTAAATTCTTCTTCATCAGGAATTCTGAAAGTCACCTCTTTATTCCTACAATCTACCATAGTATAGTGCTGAGATAACCAGTCCATACCCAAAATAATATTAAACTCCATCACATCCAACAGAATCAAATCAGGAGGTAATTCTCTACCTCCCACGAGAACTGGACAACCAGAAAGAACAATGTCGGTGTCCAAAGAATCTCTCAAAGGAGTGGCAATAGACAAAGGAAAAAGCCATCCTTGAAGCTTGCCAATAAGACTTGAAAGCAAAAACAGGAGAAACAAACGAATGCGTGGCACCTGGATCAAATAAAACCCATGCATCTAGGTAACTAATAGAAACAATACTTGCCACTACTGCATTAGATACTTGAGCATCCTGCTGAGTAAGGTGGAAGACTTTGGCCTGTCCTCGACCTCCCTGCTGGCTGGTAGAAGCCTGGCCAACACCTCTGGCACCTCCTCTAGTACCTCTACCATGACCCTGCTGCGGAACAAGCTGAGTGGAGCTCTGATGCTGGGTTGGAAGCAACTGAAATGGAACAGGTGCAGCACTAGCAATCGACTGTTGTGGAAATCGTGAAATCTACGGTTGCTGATACCCGGAGTAAGGACATGACCTGGCATAATATCCTGTTTGCCCACATCTAAAGCATGTTAGTGGTGTCAGATAACACGGTCCTTGATGGACTCTACCACAGGTCTGGCAAACACTGGCAGTTGACCCAGAACTATGACCACTACTGCTGCTCGAAGCACTTGACCCAAATTTGCTGACCTCCACGGCCATATCTACTGCTCCGATGCACTCGCTGCTGCTACCTCTGACTCTGCTGAGTCGGACCTCTCTGTTGACTACTCGAACTAACATAAAAACTAGAGTACAGAGTAGCCTACAATCCACTCGACTGAACACCCAGCTGGTAATAATCAGGCATCGCTCCCTACCTAACTAGCCTCAACTCAATCTCCTTGGCCATCTCTATCACAGACTCCAGAGTAAGGCCAGTTATAGACATACCAGCAAATGCTGAACCTAATCCGGTAACATAGGTAGTGACTACGAAATACTGGTCTCGCATCAGATCCTCTGCACATCTACCTAGCCAGAGAAACTCTCGGGTGTACTCCTCTACTGATCGATCACCACGAGAAATGCTGGTCAACCGGAGACAATAACTCATATGGAGAGGCTCTGGATAGAATCTCCTCATAAACCGCTCTTTGAACTGAGCCCAGGTCATCACCATCATATAGGGCTGAATCATTTGAATAAACCAATCTAGAGCTGATCCTTCAACAGACAGCTCAACGATCATAATCCGCTGATACTCGGTGTGAGTTGTCTGAGTCCTAGTCTCGATCGCATGCAGAAAGTCTAACGGATCGGAAGTCCCATCAAACATAATCCTGCCAACTCCAGCATAGAATAGAGCTGCCTCATTGTCAGACATACCCTACTGAAAGGCAGGCTGAACAGGCTGAACAACTGGAGGTACAGGATCTTCAAACTCAGGCTCAACAGGCTCCTCATCCTGTATCTCTCTCTGCCTACGGCGACCTGCCGCTCCTCGAGGTCTACCTCTACCATGACCTCTGTGTCTAACTGGCTGCTCAAGAGGTAAAACCTCATCCTGAAAAGACTCGTCATCCTCGGCCTTAACGACCGGTGGAGCGACACGCGCTCGCCTCCTCATTCTAAAAAGACAAACAGAATGATTCAGACAAAATAGACAACAGAGGGATAACGTAGAAAACTAAAGCAAGGAATACTTATCAAGGCATACTCGAACCTAATTCACTACAGTAGTTACCAAAAGAAAACACAACTTGAAAACTAGGGCCTCGACTCACACAATTAAGCCCTAACACAGAACTCCGCTCTGATACTAACTTTGTCACGACCCAAAATAAGGGCCATGACCGGCGCTAGGGAATGGAAATTCTTTCGAATCTGGAACCCGTAGCAAGCCTTAAAATAAATAAAAGCATACAATAATAATAATCACATAGTTAAAATAATCTGCAATGAAAAAAATCATAAATAATTAAATAATAATCCACTACGGGATTTAAATCAACAACTCATCATATATATATAAATAAACTTTTAATACAATCCAATTCAAATCCTTAAAATATACAACTCACACAATATAGTACAAAAACCCCTTTAACAATTTTACAACTACTGCAGTGTCTATATTAATAAAATAAAATTCAAGTGAGCAATTTACATAATAAAGCTTGGGCAAAAGAAATCTGGCGTAAAGGTCTACTATTGAGGTCTGATGAAGATGACTCTCCTGAAAAATAGTCAACGGAGGGGAGTTAGACCTCACTGAGTGAATTACTATAATATATATACATGCATACTAAATGACAATGCACACAATCAATAGTATATATATAATAAATATATACAAGCAATTACACACAGATGCAATAAAAATCATTTTATGTATATTTATTTAAAATCACAGTTTATGAAGGATCGAATAGAACCCTAGAAAATCGTAACCTCAAAACAGTGTTACACAACACTCTAGCCATACAGGCTCACTTATTCTAAATAAGTTCACTTGTTCCATTTGGACAGTAGACTGGCCCCGAGACACTAAGTCAACTGAGCTCCAGCAGTCTGAGTGTCAGTGTGATTAGCCCCGAGATACTTAGTCAACCGAGCTCCAGTAATCACACTCCTAAATCATATCACACATGAATCAAATCAATCCGATCAATATCCACAAATAGGTTAGTAATATAGCCTAAATGCTATTAGTGTACCGGTACGTACTCGGTCCTAATGCTGCCCACAAGGTAGCACGTTCTATTGATATCCTTCATTAAAATATAAAACATACATTCGTAAAAATAAATGATGCATGAATTTGAAATAAGTAACAACATAAACCATATATATACTAGAAATATACCAAAAATAAACCAGGTATATTTCGAGTATATATACGTCAAATAAATCCAATATAATCGTAAAATAAACTAAATATATATTTAAAAATATTTTTAAATATAAATATTTAATAAAGCATGCATATAATTTAAATTATATAAAAAATAAACCAAAAATAAACTTAAGTACTAATTAAATCATTTATGCATATTTAATCAAGATAAAACAAATATTTCTAAAATCATGCACCCTAGAGCATATATATATAAAATAGAAACTCACTATTATTGCGCTCCACGAGATGGGTCCGATGGGCTTGGTCCACTAGGCATCGGTCTCGGTGCAACTAAACAAACAGATAACAATAGGAATTAGAATAAATCTAACAGAAGTTTTAAAGACTCGATCTAGATTACTAGAAACAGAATTAAATCAGAATTCGACCGGACATCATGTTTTACGAGAATTCTATCAAAAATTCGATAGAACCTCCCCTGTAAAATGGACATCTCTCTACTCAAAGAGTAGAGCCGGCCTTGCAAAGAAACACACTTTGAAAATAAACACAGAATACAACCATAATCCCTCGGTCGGACTCCAAACTACAAATCACCGACCGAGGTCCACAATTCACGGAATATATACAAAATACCGAAAATACCCTTATATAATAAAAATACATTTTATAAGTTAAAATTACGTAATTAACCCTAAAACATAGGAAAAATCGATGAAAACTCATTTTATTAGAAAAATCGTATATATTATATATATAATTGAAAATAATTTACGAAAATTAGTTTTAATTAGTTAAAAATACTAAATAATTTGTGAAAATCATTTTTATAGCCTAAATAACTATTAAAACCGATTTAATTACATTTTTAGCCAATTTATGGTAAAATTACCAAAATACCCCATGTATATAAATATACTAAAATTAATCCAAAAATTCACCAAAAATAATATGATTACTCAAAATTAATTTTCTCAACATATATTTCAATAATTTCAATAAATATACTTAATTAACCAATTAATTTTAATTAAACATATAATTAACCCTATTTTTCCAAAATTACATAAACTTAATAAATTCAAAATAGATACATAAAAATTCACAAAAATTACAAATAAATTTCTATAATTCATTTCAATACCTATATTTATCATAAAACACAATTTAATAATTTAATTAATTAATTTTTGAAAATTAGAAAATAATAATAAAATAATCAAAAATACCCAAAAATCAAAATAAATTCCAAAAACTCCATAAAAATTCCAGCATGAAGATTAAGCTACTAGGATGAAAGTTTGTGAAGGAATTTTTCATGAATCAATCAAATTGAAGCTCAAAAAAATCAACAACCCTAATAGGCCGAAATTGCAAAATCAAAACGTAGACAAATCTAGAGCATTTTAAGTGAAAAAAAGCTTGGAATCACTCTCACCGGAGCTCAAGGAGAAGATAAAGATCGGCGGTGTCAAAAACGGTGGTCGGAATCACATCGATCGGAGCTTGGGTCAAATTTCAGCTTCTCGAGTTGCAGCGTTCACCGGCGTCGGAGAGGATGGAAGGAGAGGCTGAGCAGCTGGAGGAAGGCGGTGGACATCCGACAAGCACTCTGAATGGTGGTGAACGGAGTTGCACAGTGAGGGGAGAGGAGAAGGGCGTTGGGGAAGAAGAAGGAGGGGTGAGGGCAATTTTTGTAATTTTAACAATATATATATATATATATATATATATATATATATCTTTAAATTTAGTTATAATATAATATTTCAAATAATTGTGCACTACAAATAATAAATATATAAAAATATACATATACATATACATACATGTCCCATATTAATAATAAACTATATAATATACACATACATAATTAAAATAATTACTAAACCCTAAAATAATTAAATATAAGAATGTATATATATGTATTCTAATATGACAATTAAAATAATGCATGGATTCATGCAAATGCGTAAATCTACTTAAAATAATTAATATTAAATTATTTACGTGTTAATTTCCCCGAAAATAGAATTCTTGGGAAAATTTTACTTAAAGTTCTTAAAATAATTAAGAATAATTAAAATAAGCTTTAATAAATATCAAACTCATAAAAATATCATAAATATGTATAAAAATTATTAACACTGCATATCCCGATGCAGTATAAAAATATTTTAAAACTCAGGATATTACAGTAATACCTATACCCTTAATTATATGTCAAGTGTTGTGTATAGTTAGGCTAAAGTACCGGTGCTCATACTTGATCAAGGAGGGATTAGGAGTAAAAATGAGGTGAAGAGTGAGAATTAAAAAGTTCAGGATGATATGGATTCAATTGAAATAAATAATTATCCTCAAATGAGCAATTAGAAGTTCAAGAGTTAATAGGAAATGCTAGCATTTCATTAAGGGCCAAAAACGGTATTTTATATTTTAACTTATCCCAAAAGCTATAGATTTTTCCTTGAAGTTGTGGCTTTTAGTTAATAGGTATATAATAGAAAGGGGAAAGAAGGAAACAACCATATTTGGGAAAAAAAGAAAGGGGATTAGAAAGAATCCTCTAAAAATTTGTAGTTTTGATTTAGAGCTGATTATGCTTGTAAGGTGGTCTAACGAACCTATACTTTTTATTGCTCAATCTGTTAGAGTAATCGAGCTGCTTGTAATTCGACCCTTATAACTTTCTTTATGTTCATCGAAGTGTTCATCAAATTGAAGTAAAATTTTTATTGAAGGTACTAGACACATAGATCTAAGTCTATTTAAAATTTAAACTTGAAATTATTTTTCTACAAGTTACAACAATCTTTCAAAGATAGGCCTAAAAATAGCTCTTTTAGGGTTAATGAAGCTAATTTGTAAAGTTGAGTTCAATTACATGTTTTGCATATCATTTGGGGGCTACATGATTAGGGAAGTTTATAGGCTTATTATACTAATGAATTTTAAATGGAATTTCATGTTTTAGGTGATGGAAAGGGGCAAGAAGTAATGAACTGAATATGTGTGTTTAAGGTTTGTTTTGGTGAGTCGATGTTCAAGCCCTTAAACTCTTTTTATAACAGCAAGAAAATGAAATTTTAATGATGCCTTATGAATCTAAAATGATGTGTAAAATTTTTTTTAATTTAGCTTTGATACTACTTGAATTACTTGAAGTATTCAAGCTTTGAAACAATAATGACTTTAAGGTCACAAACTAAATATGTTGTTACTTTATACTTTTGTTTTGCAATCTGAATTGAGATTACTTTAGATACTTGCTAATTTAATTAATTCTCTAATCAACTTGGTTTTATTCATTTGGAATATGATGAGAGATGTTTTAAATTTTAGTGCTTATCAAACTATTAATTTATTAGTATTGTTTTGATTAATTATTTGATGAAAATGATATTAGTTTTGTGAATTACCACCCTATATGAGATGTGTGAATGTGTTGAGGTGATATATGCACATTTGAATTTATAATGGTTGCTATTACGCAATAGACAATAGGGCACTTGAATGTAGGATGATGAAGGGAGAAGGGCCATTCCTTGCTAATGTAGTGAAAGGGTTAGCCTTCCAGTGTGTCTAGAGAGTAAATTTATGATGGCCTATATATTATGACCAGGTTGTGATGCTTGTTTAGGGATGGTTAATACATATAAAAAGTTCTATTGATATTTACAAAAGCATGTGTTTAAGTTGGCTAAGCTTCATATGAGTTTTGAAAGAAAGAATGGACTTGATGTTTTAAGTGAATGATTATTTCATTATAAATGCTCTATTTTACTGATTTAACAAGTTTATTATATTTGGTTAACTAAACTATTTTATGCTTGTAATATATATTCACTAAGTATTTTTTTTACTCATTTTTCTTTCTTTTTAAAATCTTTTCAGATGGTAAGGCTTGATAATGGGTGGCTTAAGCTAAGTGAGTGTAGATAGAAGTTTTAATTGTAATAGTGTCCTAACAGTCTTACTCTAGTGTTGCTCTCATTTTAGGTGGCCATAATATTATATATTTTAAGTCTAAAACTTTTATAGACATGTTATTGTAAATTATATACTAATCTATTATTAATTTAATCTTTACTACTATTTCAATGTGAACTTGGCAAATGTCTATATAAGTAATTTTATTTAAACACAATGCTAAGTATTAAGTTTATTTAATTTCATTAAAGATGATTTTAAAGAGTTTAGCAGAGTAAGCTTTAATTTCCATCTTGGGTATATAAGACAAGATGAGATACTAACCATCCACTTCAGGCTACGTGAGATTAGGTGTGGAATGGACACCATGGCAAGGTGTCATAAGCATGCACCATTGGTTAGTGGTAAATATCTATATACATAAGATTGCTTATTTTAAACTTAAAGTGAAAATGTAAGTACATACATGAGATAACTTATCCTACACTCAAGCTTGAGTTAGTGGAGGATCTTTACACATGCAAATTAATTTCTCACATATGCACTAAGTTAGTGGAAGTTCTCTACACACTTGAGACTATCACTTACTACTTCCATTGAAGAAAAAAAAACACTAAGAGAGAAAACAGGAGTGAGTGCTCAAGAGTTGAGTCTTCTTCTTCATCTTTCTTCTAAGTATTGTGACTGTATGAGTAAGAGATACAAGTATTATCTTTCTTCATAAGTCCATTATCATAATCCTTTATGTAAGAGTTATATAAGATCAAGGCTACATCTATCCATCCTTTAGAGGCAACAAGTCCTACATCATCCAAGTCTATCAAGGAGCTCTAGCAAGCTTTGGGGTCACTAAGGAAGAACTTGCGGTTAGAGGTCCATCAAGGCTTGGAGCCATTCTAGTGCCACTTATGTGTTTCAAGATGGGGGCTTCACATTTAGGGCACTTGGAGCTTATAGATTTGTATAAACCATTTCTTAAAGTTTATTAAGTGTGCTACCAACATTTAGAGTTTGTATGAGTTACTAAACTTTAGATGTAGGCCTCTTAACATGCTATATGATTTTGGTTGTTTTATAAATCATTGATCTATATTGTCCATTCAAGTTTTCATGCTTTTTAGTTGTGTAAATTTATGTGATTTGATCTTGGCATATTTAGAATTCTTATCTTCATGCAAGGGTTGCATGCTAGAGAGCTAAAGTTAGAATTCTAACCTAATGCTAAAGTTGACAATATTGAGTTCTCCATTAACATAAGTTAATGGATTCAAAAGCAAAAAGAAAAAAGAAAATAATAAGAATAATAAGGCAATGAACATCTTTTTGCCTCTATTTTAAGGAAAGAAGGAGGAAAGGTTCAACATTGTCTATTTATAAAAGAGATCTGGGAGACTCTTAAGAACCACTATGAAGGAAATATCCAAGTAAAAAGCAAGAATGTTCAACTTCATGTATATAAGTATGAACTCTTTAAAATGAAACCTCAAGAATTCATCACTAAAATGACTAACCAATTAATTTCTCTCCTCACAACACTAAAAAAACTTGGGAAGCACTATATAAAGGAAGAGGTGAATACTAAGATTCTTAAAATCCTACAAAAAAAGGATTAGGAATCTAGGGTCAACTCTATTGAAAAAGCTCATGATTTATTAATGCTCTCCTTTGACATTCTAATTGAAAAGCTTCTTACACATAAGCTTGCTTTAAAGTAAAGGGAAGATGATGAAAAAAAAGAGAAAGGATAGAAAAAGAAAGGAATAGCTCTCACAACTATTCAAAAAGAAAATGAAGAAGAGAGTCTTATAGACTCAAGTAAAGATAATAGTGAGATTTCCATGCTTACTAGAAACTTCAAGAAGTTCTTAAAAAGGAATCATTTTTCAAGACTAAGAGATAGCAAGAATAATAAAGCTAGGAAAAGCACAAAGGTAACTTGTTATTGTGCAAGAAACAGGGACACATTAGGAGCGAATGCCCTAAGTTAAAATTCAAGATTAAGGGAGTAAAGGATAAGAAGGAGGCCTTCAAAGCTACTTAGGGTGACTCTTTCAATTCAAAAAAGGAAGAGGAGTAACATGAAATGACCAACCTTTGCTTCATGGCACTTAAAGACAACAATGGGGTACCTTTTTCTTCTCATTCTTCGTGTGATGAGCATGATGATTATGGTAATGATGAGAATGATGATGAGAGCTCCATTGTGAGAAAACTCATGATTAAATGCAAAAATTTGATTTCTAAGAAAAATATTTACAAACTTGAACTTTCAAAAATGTCTAAAGAATATGAAAGTTTGAAAAATGAATTTTCTAAGATTTTTTTGTCAAATGAACAACTTGCAAATAATTTATCATAAGAAATCTTGGATTTAAAATCATCAATTTCTAAGTTTAAAAAGGGGAAGGCACTTTAAATAATCCTTTAAAGTCTTAAAGATTTCATGGTAATACACAAGGTTTGGATTATTCAAATGGAGCATCATCTTTATCATCATCTCACACTATATTTGTTAAATCTAAAGATCTATCATCTTTTTCTCCTTTAAATGTTAGCAATAAGGTTTAACCTTCAAAAGTTATGAAGCTTAAATAACCAAGAGCCAAGGTTGAATCTTAAATTATTCTCCCTCCTGAGGCTTTAAGGTCTAAGGTTCAAAAGACGTCAACCCAAGCATGCCTTCATGTATCATAAAAGGCATACACTAAAGCATGCCTATTTAGATAATTTATCTCACACTTATGAATGTATTGCTCATACACCTTTTAAAGCATTCATGCCTTTTGAGAAATATACTTCTCACCTATATAAACATTTTAGGAAAAATATGCCTTATGGAAAGAATGTCCACAACAAACACACATATAAGAGATTTGTAAATGTAAAATGCTTTTATTGCATGACCTTAGAACATATAAGCAATGTGTGTTCCTATAGGAGATTACATTTGTAATTACTTCCATTAAACTACCTTGAGACTAATCAACCTAGGCAACTTAAGATTTAGGCTTAAAAAGTTTCTTGATGTTCATATATGTAGTGTTTGTGTGAATTCGCAAGCCCATTGAGCCATCCAAGTAGTAAAAATATTGATCCCACAAGGAGTGGATGTTAATTATTGCACTACTTTTTATGTTTATTTGTTTATATGGTAGAATGAGGTTATTACTAAGAATTTAAACTAATATAGAAAACACAATTAAACTACTATAAAATTTTCAATTAAATGAATGTTAGCGTTTTTATTCCTGGCTCAATTTTATCTAAATGTATGTCAATCTCCTTATCATTTATAGATTTATTCCATTTCCTAAGCATCATTAGTCATATAAATGTCTCTCCCAAGCACTTACATAATTTATTGATTATAATAATTACTCAAGTGGTTAGCTTCTGCTACTTAAGCAATCAATTATTCTTAATATTGAAGCAAGCTTTTCAAGGAATATTAATGACCAAACCGTCTCCCAACCAATTTGATTAAATTAACAAATTATTATGTTATTCTCAATAGGGATCTTCTTCCAATCTCACCCTATTGTTTAATTCAATTCCAAAGGTAATCAATCCTAGGAAAGCATTAAGTTTAATAATAATCATGGATTAGAGATTTAGTGATAAGGAATTTAACCAATTATGTCCATTCTTGAGCTGTCCCAACTATTAATTTAGCTACTTATGGCAATTTAAAAAAAACAAGAAGAAGAATTGAAAATTCCAAACATAAACATCATATTAAAATAATTGAAGTACAAAAGAATAATTGAAAGGAAAAAACCCTTTTTATTCTTCTTTGCTTGAATATTGTTCACAATCATTCTTAAATTTTCTACACTTGATAATCCTTGAGTAGTTAATAAAATTCCTAATAAAATGTAAAGCCAAACTGTTCTCTTAAAAATTATGAAAAATAATCATACCAGCCAACCTCTATAAATGAGGCAAACAAAATCTATTTATAATTTTCTCCTAAAAACCCTAAAAATAAGCTTCCAAAATTGAAAATATTCAAAGTGTACGGCTGTGCACTCTGATATGCACAGCTGTGCATCACTGCTACTTCTAAAAATGTTGAATCAGGTATAGTCGTGCACTCACTACTATACAGTTGTGCACCTGCAGGATCTAAACTTTCTCTAAACCAGATATGGCCATGCACACCCATATGCACGACTATGCATTAGCTTGATCATGCAAAGTGGACTTTTTAGGCTCAAGTATGGTCGTGCATACCAATGTGCATGGTTGTGCATGCCTCTTCATCTTTATTTCATGGAGATTTTGAGCTTTCCTCTTCAAGTTCTTGCTTAGACTCCACTTGCATTGATCCAAACTTCAGTACACCTAGCTAAATGACATCAAAACATCAAAATTAAACTAAAAACAAAAAAAAATGAACTAAAATTATAAAAACCTATAAAAACCTAACTTTTATGGAATTCAAGTAATAATGCCAATATTCAAATATAAACTAGACACTTTGACACCTAAAACCTAACTAATCAATGCTTAAAATATACAATTTTTTGCATTTATCATGTAGGTATGCCTTAAGTCTACAAAAAAGAAGAGCAAATGTATCTAGATATTAAATGCACAAGGCACCTAATAGGGTATTAAGGATAAATTCATATCCCTTAAAGCCAAAGATGGAGGGTGTGTCACATTTAGTGACAATGCCAAAGGAAAAATCAATAGCATTGGAGAAATTGTTAACCCTTAATCCCTATCTATTCCTAATGTTTTATTTATAGATGGACTTAAGCATAATTTACTTAGTATGAAAAAACTATATGACATGGGAAATAAAGTTACCTTTTACCCCAAAAATTGCTTTATCAGTAGTTTGAATGATGATAAAGTAATTTTTAATGGTGAAAAACTAGACAATGTTTATGTCATTGACCTAAATAAAGTAGACAATAAAGAGCTTAAGTGTCTAATGTCTATTTTGTTAGTGATATGCCTTAGGCCAATTATGGCCATACTTTGACTTTGTCATATTTCCATTTTATTAATAAACAAGCATTTTTATTATTATTGCTATTTCTAATAATGTTCCATGATTAGTTAATTCTACCTAAGGTTATTAAGTATATGACTTAATAGTAAAACTCTTAGGTGATACTTGATTCTATTCTAAATTATCCCTAGTCAATCGTTATTATGGGAACAAAAATGAATTAAGGTTAGTATGAGCTTGACTGATGATTATATTTTAGTGATCATGTATACGAGATATTGAGTCAAACTCATAGGTACATATTTAGAGAAATGATGCACTGAATCGACCTATTATGAGAATATTATATGGATAATTATCATAAGTGATTCTTATTATAGTAGTATTAATTTAGTCCTTTGACATGAAATCATCATGGTTTCCTACATAAGTTTTGTATTTTGACACATTCTTACATAATCTTTAATCAGATGGTAAAATAGATTATGATTGTATATAGAATGAGTTATGTGAGGAATGTGAGTGATTGAGATGGAATTTATCCCTCAGTTATTTTGAGAAAATATCTGTTGACCCCTCAATAAAGTTAGATTGAGGAAAATACATGCCCATGCTAGAATGATATCAATCCACTTAGGATCGTGAAATAATATAATTGAACAATATAAGCATGGCATGAACTATGCCTTGTGTTCAATTAAGATATAGCATGATAAAAGGACTATAATACACATTGTGGATTTAGTTATGTCAGATTATCGACCTTCACACAACTTGGGTAGTCATAATGTTTTTGTAGAGGCCACTTATGAATTTTAGGCCCACTACCAATATTGTGTGAACCTATAGGGTCACACACATTATAGTAGGCCCAAAGCAAACTTAAGTTAATTAACCCAGTAATAATCTCTCTGAAAGAATAAATAAATGTGTATATTTATAATTATATTAATTTATTTATCTCCTAATTTATTTAAGGTAAGAGTTATCTAAATAAATTGAAAATAATTCTAATTTTAAAATAGAAAAGGAAGTCTAATTTTACTAAAACTATTTTGATAATTAAGTGGTTTGAAAAACCCTAGATGGGATGTCTATATAAACATCTTTTTCTCTAGGGTTTTCTAAACTATTATTCTCCTTCTTCCTCTACTTTATATAAAGAGACAAAATAAATAAAGAGTTTTCTTTAAAAAAGGTGCTAGCACACTAACATTACTTCAACCACCTTATTCATGTGGATACCAGTAGAGGACATGGCTTAATTAGACAAGATCTATACAAAAAGCTCAAGGTAGGGTATCACCGATGTGAACCCCCTCTCTTCCTTCCAACTATCTTGCCTTAAGATCATCTTGGTGAGTTTTTGGAATCCATCTTTGATCAATTTATTCAAATTATATGGATCCTGTGAGGGTTTCATGATTAAATTTTTATTTTCTGCTACGTGTATGAATCATGAAAACCTAATAAAATTTTCATGATACATGGAGTTGGTATAGAAAACTAGGACATGCTAACTTTAAGCTTTTTTATGACCTTAGTAAATATGAACTTGTGGATGGCTTGCCTAAACTCAAGTTCATTAAGGAAAAAATTTATGATGCTTGTCAAAAGGGAAAGCAAACTAAGTCATCCTTCAAGCTAAAAATAGAGTGTCTACTTCTAGAGCACTTAAACTCATTCATATGGACTTATTTGGTCCTACTAGAGTTGGTAGTTTAAGTGGAATTCATTATACATTTATAATTGTTAATGATTACTCTAGATTTACTTGGGTTTGCTTCCTAGCTAAAAATAATAATGCTTTTAATGCTTTTCAAAGCTTTGCAAAAAGAGTTAAAAAAGAAAAAGGCTTTTTTATTTCAATTATATTAGAAATGACCATGGAAAAAAATTTAAAAATGAATTTTTCAAAAAAATTTATGATGAAAATGGTATTTCTTACACCTATCCTTCTCTCAAAACACCTTTACAAAATGGGGTACTAGAGAGAAAGAATAGAATATTAGTGGAAATGGCTAGAACTATATTCCATGAGTATAGCTTGCCACTATACTTTTGGGTATAGGCTAATAACACCGCTTGCTACATTTCAAATAGGGTTTTTAAAAGAAAAATTTTAATCAAAACATTTTATGAGCTATGGTACAATAGAAAACCTAAAATTTCATATCTAAAAGTATTTGGTTGTAAGTTTTTTATATTAAACACCAAGGGCAACCTTGAAAATTTTTATTTTAAAGTTAATAAAGGCATATGTCTAGGATATTCCAACTCTAGCAAAGCATATAGAGTCTTCAATAAAAGAACACTAGTGGTAGAAGAGTTTATGCATGTTGTCTTTGATAAATCTAACCCACTTGATCCAAGAAAGGATCTTGTTTGTGTTAATGATGTTGTAAATGACTTTTTAAAGATGAACCTTCAAGAAAATGATGTGACCATGCCTTTGAAGGTAGAGGATTTCAATAAAAAAGGGAGTGAGGAAGTGCCTTAACTCACCTTAAAGGGGGAGCTACTAAATGATTAGCAATTCAAAAAGAACCATCCAAAGGAGCTCATTATTGGGGATACATAAAAAAGGGTAACCACTAGATATTATCTTAGACTCTTAGTTAATTTAGCTTTCATTTCTCAAATTAAATAAAAAACTCAATCAATTTGAGAGAAGAGAGGTTTGGAATCTAGTTGCAAGACCTAAAAATCATCCTATTATTAGCACTAAGTGGGTATATAGAAACAAATTAAAAGAACAAGGTGTCATTATTAGGGATAAAGCTAGGTTAATGGCCAAAAGATATAATAAAAAAGAAGGAATTTATTATGATGAAACCTTTGCCCCACTTGCAAGGTTAGAGGCCATTAGGATGCTACTTACATTTGCATCATTCATAAATTTCAAAATTTTTCAAATGGATGTCAAAAGTGCATTTTTAATTAATTTTATACAAGAGGAGGTGTATGTTGAGTAACCTCCAAGCTTTGAAAATCATGAGTTTCCTAATCATGTTTATAGATTGTCAAAGGCATTGTATGGATTATAATAAGCTCCTAGAGCTTGGTATGAAAGGTTGAGTAACTTTTTATTAAGGAAAGATTTCTCTAAAGGAAAAGTTAACACAACTCTCTTTATAAAGAAATCCAATAATGGCTTGCTTATTGTGCAAATATATGTTAATGAAATAATATTTAGTACTACTAATTAATGTTTATATGATGATTTTTCCAAGTTAATACAAGGTGAATTTGAGATGAGCATGATGGGCGAACCCAAATTCTTCCTTGAACTTTAAATCAAACAATGCAAGGATGGAGTCTTCATTAAGCAAGCCAAGTATGTAAGAGATGTCCTTAAGAAGTTTGGAATAGAGGGAGCTAAAGCAAGCAAGACCCCTATGAGCAGTACAACCAAACTCTCAAAGGATGAAAGTGGCAAGCCAATTTGTGAAAAGTGTTATAGAGGTATGATTATATTCCTCCTTTATTTAACCATAAGTAGACCGAATATTATGTTTGCTATTTGTCTATATGCTTATTTTTAATCATGTCTTAAAGAGTCACACTTCAATGCTATCAAAAGCATCTTTAAATTCCTTATAGGCACATTGAACTTAGGACTTTAATATCCGAGGAGTTTAACCTTTAACCTTATTAGCTATTTAGATGCAGAATTTTTCGTTAGCTTATTAGATAGAAAAAGCATTTTCGAAAATTGCCAATTCTTCAGACAATGTTTAGTCTTTTAGTTTAGTAAGAAGTAAGTTTTAGTTGTCTTGTTCATAATCGAAGCCAAATATATGGCAACTAGTTATTGTTACTCATAACTTTTATGGAAAAAATAACTCAAGGACTATAACATTGATATTGATCACATTCCCATCAAATGTGATAACACCATTTCTTACATAATCATACACAATGTAGTGACATTGCACTTGAATATATTGACACCAATCATCAACTTCTTATATCTTTACAAAACCTCTCAATAAGGAAAGGAAAAATTTTATTATTCATGAACTCAACATGCTTGATGGGTCTAACTTGAATTAATTGCATTTCTCATATGCTTGAATGATTAAATTGAACTATTAAGGTCTATATATTTGAATTTAGAGCATATCATTGATAAATCAATAAAATTTATTTACTTGATTTATCAATATATTTGCAAAATTATTTGATTTTTAAATTAAAATTCTTCCTTTTAAAAAAAATTAAGAGCTTGTCAATTTAGTCCTGAAAGCATAAAATTGTACATTTTTCTCAAACTTATTGGGCCCAAGTGTAACTTTTTCAAAGGTTTAGGGACCAAAATGAAATTTTTTCATGACTTTACTAGTGATGAATCGAATCGTGACACCTATTCACCTCTGACACAAAGACGCTCATGGTCACAATCCCGATCATGACATTGATTGTGACCTACATATCACGATCATGATTAGCATATCACGATCGTAAGCATAGTCCTAATTGGTTTTGGAAAATAGATTGAAAGAGTCTTAGAGGGGGGCTGAATAGGACTATCGAACAATAATAAGATATTAAAATATTTGAATAAGAATTAAAAGGAATGTTGAGAAGGAAGAATGATGAACACAAGAATTTAAGGAGTTTGAATTCTCAACAATCCTATGTCTCCACCTAACTTATCCCTAAGTTAGGATTTTTCATTACCATAATTTATTTCCCTAGATTGATTTTTACAACTTGAGTTTTAAGGTCAACTCAAACCTTACAACTAGGGTTTTTAAGTCTCACTCAAAAACCAATTCACAAGTGTTTTCAAGGCTTACACTAAAACCAAATTCCCAAGTGTTTTAATGGCTAAACACTTAATCCAATTCCTTTAGAATAGAATCTCACTTCCCATTTTCTTAACCCTAAAAAATAGAAGAATAAGAATTTCTATTCTAACATTCACTAACTCTCATAAGATTATCTAATAATAAAATGAATTTTGAAAGAGTTTAGAAAGCTTAATTGAATGCTTGAAAGTATATAATAAATAAATAAGTTTCTTAACATCAAAATAATCTTCAGAGGTCATATTTGTACTTGAGCAATTCAATTATAGCGTTAGAAGCAATAATTTTGTTCCTAATAGAAACAAAGTCTATTTGAATGAAATTTAGACTTTTGAGCTGCATTTTGTCAGGTCTCGGTTAGAATATCATCAGTCCAAGTCGGGATGAGCATTGAATAGCCGTTACGAGTCATTGAATTTGAATTTTTACATTGGTCTCGATTGGGATATTAATGTTCCATTGGATATCATTGTCCTGGTCAGGACATTGGATCGGGATCAGTTCTACCAAAAATTGAAATTTTGCAAAAATTGATTAGCCTTGGTACCGATCAAGACCATGATAGGATTTGCACTTTTTGTGCAATTTAGTCCCTATGCTAAGTCTTATTAAGATAGTGCATTGTGATGTCTTTTTGTGATTGAATATGATCAAATCAGCCTTAACTTTATTCATAAAAGTCATAGATAATTATCTTATCTTTTTTATATCACTTTGAATCACCTTAATCAAACCTCTTTAGCTTAAGATATTATAGAAATACTAATATTTGCACAACCTAAAATGAAAGTTACATATGTTGACTTCGACTCAAGATTTGCATACATAAATGAGCTCGAATTTTGAAAAGTAAGCTTAATTCAAAAACCTTAAGATGTCTACTTCAAAAGTAATTACAAAAATTAATCTGCCTTGGTCTTGGTCAGGACCATGATAGGATTTGCACTTTTTTTGCAATTTAGTCCCTATGCTGAGTTTGATCAAGAAAGTGCTTTGTGATGTCTTTCTGAGATTGAATATGATCGAATCAGCTTTTACTTTCTTCATAAAGATTGTAGATAATTATCTTATCTTTCCATATCACTTTTAATCACCTTAATTGAACTTCTTTAGCTCAAGATATTATAGAAATACAAAGAGCCATGCAACCAAAAATGAAAGTTTATATGCTGACTTCAACTCAAGATTTGCATACATAAATGAGCTCGGATTTTGACAAGTAAGCTCAATTTAAAAATCTTAAGATGTCTACTTCAAAAGTGATGAACATCATTTTCTCATTATAGAGCTCTAAGGATGTCAAAAAGCCTCCTTGAATTTCAGAGATCGAATTAGCCTAAAAGCATACTTATCAATCCAGGTCGTGAGGCAGCTTATGAGTAAACCACTATATATTCAAAAATGTATATTTTTGGCATATAAGTGTTTCTAAAAGATTATGGATTTTCATAGATTGATATATTTTATTGAAATGCATATTTATACTCTTTCAAGGAATATTTCATTATCTCTAATCGTTTAACAATTAAACTTCATGATAGCTCAACTTCCTACATACTTAGTTGAAATGATTAGAATCAAAATTGTTTGTCAAAGTTCAACATTAGGATTTTGATCATGCAAATGGTCAACAATCTCCCCCTTTTTGGTTTTGACAACCAATTTGAAAAGATAATAAATAATGTGTGTGTGTTAAAAATAAATAACATGTATAAGCATGTTAAATTAAAATAGCTCCCCCTTTCAAAATAAATAGATGCAATAAATTGTTCTCGCTTAATATATGCATAAAATCAATATTATGTACCAAAGCATGGAAGAATTAACAGAGCACATATAAGGATTTAAAGAAATTGTACTTTTTAAAAAAAATATTAAATAATTATAAAGAAAATGGTTTTAAGAAACTATACTAATTTAAAAGATAGTTATAAAAAAATTTTCCTTTATATGAAAATATGCTTCTTTATTTCTCCCCTTTAGAGACATGATAAGAAATATAAATTTAATTTAAAATTTATTCTCCATGACAAAAATATAAAATATATCATGAGAGAATTATGGCCTAGCATAACAAACGTGTTACAAACATAATAAAAATGTTTGGCAATATGAAGGAAATAATTTCAAACATATATTCATATAATGCATCATAAAAATAGTACATTATACAACCTCATATGATTATATAGAGTTTAGATAACTAATTATACATGATCATGTGGCATTTATTATATTACAAACACAAACACTAAGTACAATTTATCACATAGCTTCTTCTCCCCCTTTGTCAAAGAAAAAAAGAAAAGAGAGAGATATAAAGAGAAATGAACCTAAAGGGACAAAAAAAATCTAGAGGGAATAAAAGATCAAGAACCAAAAATGAAAATAAAGATACACAAAATATTTATAAAATTTATGCCATACTTAAACAAAGTTATGCAAAATAAATTCACACAATTTTCTCCCCTATTTCAAAATAAAAAAAATAGAAAAAGGTTTGGATTAAAAAAATTGATATTATGTCACACCACATCTCACGTACCTTAAGGTGGACAATTAGTATCTCATCTCATCTCATATAGCCCGAAATGGACATTAAAACCAATCATTCTAGAAACCACTCAGTTAAAACAAAATTAAGAAATATGTTCCAAATAGTTGCTTACATAAAGTCTAGCCACCACTATTAAACTTCAAAATATTATCTTTTACAATAAGTTTAAGAGATAAAATGCAAGGCTTCTCTATAAGGATGTTGTTGGCCAACCCTACTTCAACTTCTATCTACACTAATTCAGTATAGACTACCCACTAACAAGCCCTTCTATTTGAAAGGTTTAGAAAACAAAAATAGAATGAGTACAAAAATACTTAATGAATAGATATTATAAGCAAAAATCAATTAGGTTAAATCATCACAATAAACTTCCAAATATGAATACTAGAGTATTTAAAATCAAATTATAATCCACTTGAAATATCAAAGCCAATATCTACTTTCAAGCTTATAGAAAATTTAATTGAGTAAAAAACATGCTTTTCAAATATCATTAAAACCTTTCATATGTATTCCCTAACCCTTTTAATCAAACATCACAACCTGACCATAACATACAGGTCACCATAAACTTACTCTCTAAGTGCACTTAAAGGCTAACCCTTTGACTACATTAGCATTGAACAACCCTTCCCCCTTCACCGTCCTACAATCAAGTGCCTTATTGTTTATTGTGCAATAGCAACCAACACAATCTCAAATGTGCAAATATTACTTCAGAACATTCATACATCTCATATTAGGTGGTAATACACAAAAACCATTTCCATTAACTAATCAATCAAAACAATACTATCACCTTTATGGTTTAATAAGCATTTAAAATTAAGTAATCTTTGTCATTGTTCAAGAAGTGAGATCAGGTTGAGCATAAGCTCATTTTAATCATCAATTAACAAAAAGGATCTCAATTCAGATCCCAAGCAAATCATATAGAAATAACACATTTAATTCATATAGTTGAAGCCTTTAAAGCTTAAAACTTAAACATGTGATTCAAGTAGCATATGGCCGAATTGAAACCATTTAATTACATCATTTCAAGTCCATAAAAAACATTAAAAACATTATTTTTTTGCTGATATAAATAGATTTTAAAGGCTTGAACATATACTCACAAAATAGCTTTCAAAATAATCACAATTGGATCACCGATTTGCTCAATTTGCACCACCACTTTCTTTGCCTTTTCCAGCACCTAAAACATGAAATTTATTTACAAATAATTAATATAATGATTCCACATACTGATCTAACTATTCAGCCCCCATATAATATGCATGAAATGCAAACCAACTCAATTTCACAATTCTGACCCATTAATTCTAAAAGGGCTGTTTCAAGCCAAACGTAGAAAAATTGGTCAGACCTGTACTTGAATCTCAAATTTAATCAGATTTAAATTTATGTATCTAGTATATTCTATAAAAATTTCACTTCAATTGGATAACCACAAAAAAAGTTATAAGGGTCATATTATAATCAGCTTAAAGAATCTGATAGATTGAGCATTAAAATATTTCCTCTGATTAAACCAAAATAAGTATTGATTCAGATAAGGAACAAAGGGGAAAATTTTTAGATAACTCTTCAAAATTTTTATAGCATCAATAAAACTCAATTTAGAGCTCTTTAGCTCAAGTTATGATTAAAATACCAAGCCAGATAAACTAGTAATTAAGAACCCGAAAATGGCAGCTTGTTAACCCTAATCCAAATCAACAAAAACTCATAAAATACTAACCAAATCAATGACCAAAGGCTTTTATATTGAAGACTACAGCCTTAAAAATGTTTTGGATCATCAAATTGCACTTTCAAATCTAGCCTAAACTTGAAGAATCAAGCAACCCTCTCTTTTCTCTCCTTTCCTCTTCTTCTCTTCTCTTTTCTAAGTGTTTCCCTTTTTAATTATACGTGGCTGCACAAAAGGGCCACTACTTAAGGATGATTTTAGGGTAACTTAGGATAGATCATAAGGTAAAATTCTATTTTGACCCTTAACTAATTGGTTTTATTTCCTATTAATCCTCAAGCTTTTAATTGGTCATTTTAGCCCATTAATTCCTTCCAATTTAATCCTATCATCCCTCAACATTTTTATTCTTTATTCTTTATTCTTTAATTAATTTTCACTTCTTATCCCTCATTTTCTTATAATTTAACCTATTTTTAGTGTCATCAAAATTCAGAAATTCTCATTCCTTCACCGAGTACAAGTCGTGGCTTGATCCAAAACACTAACCTAACTTTATGCAACTTTTGACTTACACTTAAGGGTATAAATGTTACATATTAAGGACACATTATCACATAGTTATGTCACTAACATAAACACATCTTAAGAAAAATTTCTCTCCCTTTAAAGAAATTAACTAAATACTCATGTAAACTTAATTATTTTTTCCCCTTTGTCAAAAGCAAAGATATACCAAATCTTAAAAAAATATATCCATGCCTTATCAAAGATCAAAAAAATTCCTAATAAAAATTTATACATGAATAAATTAAACATGAATTTTGCATGTATAAACACAATTAAAAAAAATACATGCATAAACACAATAAATAATAAATGAAACAAACTCAAATATTTCTCCCCCTTTGTCAAAAATGTTAAAAAAAAAGCATTAAAAAACAATTGCATTAAAAAGGATAGAGTTACAATGATATTAAGATATCAATTGTAGACAAGATATAAAACTAATAGCTCATGGCTTATATCCAGAAAATAAGCTGAACCTAAACTGACACAAAATAATCATAAAAACAAACTATCAGCTCAAAACTTAGATATGAAAAATATACTTAAAATAAACCAAACAGAATTTGATGAAAAACACACAAAAATATAAGAAAATAATTAGTCTTGTTGAGGAGGAGGGAAGAATAAGTAATTTTGCTAAAATAAAATAATTAATTAATTGAACTTAACTTAATAATTAAATAAAATAATTAATTAATTGAATTTAACTTAATAATTAAATATTAAATAGCAAAAAAAGTTTTAAAAAATTGTTAAGATCAAAATCAAAATTAATAACCAAAACAATTAATAAGCACGACATGATTTCACATGAAAACAGTTCAACCATAAATTAATATAGCCTCAAATCAAGACACACTAGAACTATCAATCATACTAAGCTCATGCTTAATAAAATTCATTCTTTCCTCACAAAGAGACTTGGTAAAAATGTCAGCTAATTGATGGTTAGTATCAACAAATTCAAGAAAAATATCACCATTTTGCATATGATCACGCAAGAAATGATGTCTAACATCTATATGTTTAGTTTTAGAGTGTTGAATGAGATTCTTGCTAAGGTTTATAGCACTTATATTATCACATTTAATAGGAATGTGATTAATATCAATGCCATAGTCCAAAAATTGTTGTATTTGCTATAAAACTTGTGTGCAACAACAACTAGCCTCC
Source organism: Mallotus nudiflorus (assembly GCA_947683625.1). Taxonomy (NCBI): domain Eukaryota; kingdom Viridiplantae; phylum Streptophyta; class Magnoliopsida; order Malpighiales; family Euphorbiaceae; genus Mallotus; species Mallotus nudiflorus. The sequence continues at coordinate 720,057 of CANTUR010000084.1, read as the reverse complement.
ACATATTCTACTTCAGTGGTGGACAAGGCAACTGAAACTTGTTTTTTGCTAAACTAAGAAACTAAGCAATTACCTAAAATTTGACAAGTTTCGAAAGTGCTTTTTCCATCTACTAAACTACTAGAAAAGTCCTCATCAGAATAACTAATCAAGTCAAAAGAAGAACTCCTATGATACTAAAGTCCTAAATGTATTGTATCATAAAGATATTTGAAATTTTTTTTTATAGCATTCAAATAAGACTCTTTAGGACTTGATTGAAATCTAGCCCATAAGCAAGTAGTAAACATAATATAGGGTCTACTAGTAGTTAAATAAAGAAGGGATCCAATCATACCTCTAAATTGCTTTTCATCAATCAGTTTGCCATCCTCATCCTTATTGAGTTTAGTTATGGTGCTCATTGGAGTTTTGCTTGTTTTAGCTACATCTATGCTAAACTTCCTAAGAACATCTGTTACATATTTAGTTTGATTAATGAAAATCCCATCTTTGTATTGTGCAATTTGTAATCCGAGAAAGAATTTTAGTTCTCCTATCATACTCATCTCGAATTCTCTTTGCATTAGCTTAAAAAATTCCTCACATAAGCAATGGTTAGTAGCATCAAAAATAATATCATCAACATATATTTGAAAAATTAATAAATCATGCTTGGATTTTTTTATAAAAAGAGTTGTGTCAACTTTTCCTTTAAAGAACCCTTTCTCTAGTAAGAAGTTTCTCAATCTTTCATACCAAGCTTTTGGAGCTTACTTCAATCCATTCAATGCTTTTAACAGTTTAAAAACATGATTTGGAGAATTAAAATTTTCAAAACCTAGAGGTTGCTCAACATATACCTCCTCTTCAATGAAACCATTTAGAAATGCACTTTTAACATCCATTTGATAAAGTTCAAAATCCATGAATGATGCAAATGCAAGTAGCATTCTAATTGCTTCTAACCTTACAACGAAGGTAAAGGTTTCTTCATAATCAATGTCTTCTTCTTGATTATAACCTTTAGCTACTAGTCTAGCTTTGTTCTTAGTTATAACACCTTGTTCATTCATCTTATTTCCAAGGTCCATAATAGGATGATGCCTATAATAGGATGATGTTTTGGTTTAGGAACCAAGGTCCAAACCTTATTTCTCTCAAATTGATTTAACTCTTCTTGCATAACAAGGACCCAAAATTCATCACTCAATGCATCATCAACATTTTTTTTGCTCAATTTGAGAAATGAAGGCTACATTAACAATAGACTTTAATTAAGATCTAGTAGTTACCCCTTTTATAGTGTCACCTATGATGAGATCTTGAGGATGAGCTTTCTTGAATGGCTAATCCTTTGGAAGTTCATCCTTTAAGGTAGGATGAGATGTCTCCTCATTATCCTCCTTGCTTAGACCTTCAAGTTCCAAAGGATTATTAGCATTTTCTTCTAGAGTTTCCATAATCTCATTGTCACCTACAAGATCATCAACACTACAAACATCCTTTCTAGGATCAAGTGAGTTTGATTCATCAAATATAACATGCATTGACTCTTCAACTATTAGGGTTCTCTTATTAAAAACTCTATATGCTTTACTAAAAATAGAATAGTCTAGAAAAATTCCTTCATTGACTTTGGAATCAAATTTCCCAAAATTATCCTTAGTGTTTAATATAAAGCACTTGGATACAAATACTCTTAGATATGAGATTTTAGGTTTTCTATTGTTCTGTAGCTCATAAGAAGTTTTATTTACAATTGGTTTTTTGAAAACTCTATTTGAAATATAACAAGATGTGTTAATGGCTTTCGCCCAAAAATGTAGAGGTAAATTATATTTATAAAGCATTGTTCTAGCCATTTCAATAAGAGTTCTATTTATCCTTTCGACTACCCTATTTTGTTAAGGAGTTCTAGGAGAAGAAAACATATGTGAGATACTATTATTTTTGTAATAGGTTTTGAAAATTTCATTTTCAAATTTGGTTCCATTATCACTTCTAATAAGAGAAATATAAAAATCTTTTTCTAATAAGAGAACTCTTTTTGCAAAATTTTTAAAAGCTTTAAATGCATCATTCTTATGAGCAAGAAAACACACATTAGTAAATCTAGAGTAATCATCAACCAATACATATGCATAGTGCATTCCACTGAGACTAGCAACTCTAGTTAGTCCAAATAAATCCGTATGTATAAGTTCAAGTGATTTAGAAGTGGACACTACATTTTTGAGCTTAAATGAGGACTTGGATTGTTTTCCCTTTTAGTAAGCATCACAAGGTTTATCCTTGCTGAATTCAATCTTAGGTAAACCAATCACAAGTTCATGTTTACAAAGATCATTCAAAAGTTCAAAATTTGCATATCCTAACCTTGTATGCCCTGTCCATGTGTTATGGCAAACAGACATTAAGCATTTGATGTCTTTGTTATCAATCTTATTCAAATAAATAATATAAACATTATCTACTATTTCACCACTAAATATTACTTTGTTTTCATTAAAACTACTAACAAAGCAATTTCTAGGATAGCAAGTCACCTTATTTCCTATGTCACATAATTGACTTATACTTAGAAAATTATGTTTAAGACCATTAATAAATAACACATGATATAAAGCTAAGGATTGAGGATTACCAATTTCTCTAATGTCAATAATTTTTCCTTTTGCATTGTCTTCGAATGTAACATATCCTCCATCCTTAGCATCAAGCTTGTTGAATTGCTCATTGTCTCCTGTCATGTGCCTTGAACATCCACTGCCAAGATACCACTTGCTTTTTGTTCTTGTGAATTTCAAGCACATATACATAAAATAATTTAAGTGTTCCTTTGAACCCAAACCTTTATTGGTCTAGGTTGGTTAGTTTCAAGATAATCCAAAGGAAGCAAATTCATGTGTAGTCTTCTATAGAAGCATACATTATTGGTACATCCTTTGATCATGCAATATGAACATACGATATTTTCAAATTTATTTCTCCTAGGATGATATGCTTTCCTAGTGTGCAAAGCATGTCTTTCATGTTATGTTGGTGTGTGCTTCCTATAACCTCTTTTGAGTCATAGTGTGAGACATACATTAATAATAACAATGTATATTTTGATAGGTTTATGCAACATGTTCATGTACATTATGTTATGTAGTAGGCTTAATATGATTATGTCTAGAGTACATATAAGCAAGCTTGGGTTAAAGTGCTCTAGTTTGAGCCTTACCTCTTTGTGTCAGTGAAGGATGAGTTTTATGAGACTTTCCCTTATTGGTTATCACATAAGACTTTTTATCTTTAAAATCTTGAATCTCATTTGGTTTAGAGGTAGAAGGAGTGGAGTCATGTGAGGCTTTAATAAAATTAATGTGTGATGATGATGATGATGAAGGCATTCTATTTTTATATCAAATTCCATAGGTATCTCTATGAAATTTTTAAGAATCAAGAAGACTATCCAATGTTTCTTTTCCTCTCTTGAATTTAGAAATAGAATTATTTAATTCTAAGACCTTCTTAGAAAGCTTATGATTTTCATCACTTGCTTCCTTGAGTTGATCTTCTAAGGAATTAGAAGATTTTGCATTACTAATAAGTTTTTCATTTGATTCAACAAGTTTAAAAAAAAAAAACCATTTTTTAAACTATCAAATTCTTTGGTCAAGCTAGCTAACTTATGCTTATAATGCTTTTTCTTAGATAATAAGCTTTTGCAATTTAGTAAGAGTTTGCTCATAATAGACCTCTCAACATCATCATCATCATCATCATATTCATCATAATCATAATAATCATCACAAAAGGAGTTAGAAGTATATGGTTCCTCATTTTCATCTTCAAGGGCCAAGAAACAAAGATTAACCACTTCTTGTTGTTCCTCTTCCTCTTCTTTTTCCTATCTTTTGCTTCCTTATTCTTGAGTTTGAATTTGGGGCAATCACTTCGGATGTGTTCCGGTTTCTTGCCTTTATAGTAAGTAACTTCTTTGCTTCTCTTCTTTCCATCTCTTTCAAATTTCTTTTTGAAGTCCCTTGTTCTTGAGAAATTTTTCTTTCTCAAAAACTTCTTAAAGTTCCTAATGAGCATGGCAATATTATCATCTTCATCACTAGAATCTTTAATGCTTTCCTTTTTACTATCTTCTTAAAGAGCTTTTAGTGTTACGCTCTTTTTCTTCTCTTCCCCATTTTTTTGCTCTTCACCTCCTTATTTGATTGTAAGCTCATGTGTTACGAGTTTTCCAATAAGCACATCAGTTGAGAGAGTAGAGAGGTCTTAAGCTTCCTTAATTGAAGTGACCTGAGATTTCCAATCCTTCTTAGGTAGTATTCTTAGAATCTTATTGTTCACCTCTTCCTAGGAGAAATGTTTTCCAAGTTTCTTGAGGGTTATGAGGAGAGCATTAAGACGGTTTGTCATCTCCATGATTGATTCTTAAGGCTTCATTTTAAAGAGTTCATATTCATACATATGAAGTTAAACCTTTTTGCTTCTTACTTGTATATTGCCTTTATAATGGTTTTCCAAGGTCTCCCACATTTCTTTGGTCGAAATGTAATATTGAAGCTTGTCTCCTTCTTCTGTTGTCATGGAAAAGACTAGAGTGATCATAGCCTTTTTGTTTCTATAATTTTCCTCCTTTTGTTCATTACTCTATTGGCTTCTTGCAAGAGTGGTTCCCAACCTTTTAGGAAAATATCCCAAAATTTAATGGAATCATAATCAAGGTATAGCTCCATTTTGAACTTCCAATAAGGATAGTCACTACCATTGAAGAATGGTCAAAGTGAAGAAATTTTTTATGATTCACTCCCCATAATCTTGTATTCTAATAACAAAGTTCTTAGAATTCAAGCTCTGACACCAATTGAAAGATTCCTAGGGGGGTGAATAGGACTATTGAACAATAAAAAGAAATTAAAATATTTGAATAAGAATTAAAAGGAATGTTGAGAAGGAAGAATGATGAACACAAGAATTTAAGGAGTTTGGATTCTCAACAATCCTTTATCTCCACCTAAGTTATCCCTAAGATAGGATTTTGAATGACCACAATCTATTTCTCTAGATTGATTTTTACAACTTGAGTTTTGGGCTCAACTGAAACCTTACAACTTGAGTTTTCAAGGCTCACTCAAAAATCAATTCACAAGTGTTTTTAAGGCTCACACTAAAACCAAATTCTCAAGTGTTTTAATGGCTAAACACTTAAACCAATTTCTTTAAAAGAGAATCTCACTTTCCATTTTCTTAACTATAGAAAATAAAAGAAAAAGAATTTTTATTCTAACATTCACCTACTCTCATAAGAGTATATAATAATGAAATGAATTTTAAAAGTGTTTAAAGAGCTTAATTGAATGCTTGAAACCATATAATGAATAAAAAAATTTTTAACATCAAAATAATCTTTAAAGGTCATATTTATACTTAAGCAATTCAATTATAGCTATTGGAAGCAACAATTTCGTTCCCAACAAAAATAAAGTCCATTTGAATGAAATTTGGACTTTTGAGCTATATTTTGTCAGTACTCAGTCTGGATAACTATCTCGGTCGGGACATTGGATCAGGATCAGTTTTGCCAAAAATTGAAGTTTTGAAAAAATTGATCTGCCTTGGTCCCAGCTGGGACTACCCTGGTCCCGATCGGGACCATGACAGGATTTGCACTTTTTTTATAATTTAGTCCCTATACTGAGTCCGATCAAGATAGTGCTTTGTGCTGTCTTTCCTAGACTTAATATGATCAAATCAGCCTTAACTTGCTTCATCAAAGTTGTAGATAAATGTCTTATCTTTCCATAGCACTTTGAATCACCTTAATTTAACCTCTGTAGCTAAAGATATTATAGAAATACTAAAAGCTACACAACCTATAATGAAAGTTGCAGATGCTAACTTTGACTCAAGATTTGCATACCCAATGAGCTTAAATTTTGATAACTAAACTTAATTTAGAAAGCTTAAGATTTCTACTTCAAAAGTTATAAAGATTATTTTCTTATTATAGAGCTCTAAGGATGTTAAAAAGCCTCCTTGAATCTCAGAGATCGAATTAGCCCAAAAGCATACCTATTAATCCAGGTCATGAGGCAGCTTGTTAGTAGACCACTGTGTATCCAAAAATGTATATTTTTGGTATATAATTATTTCTTAATGATTGTGGATTTTCATAGATTGAGATAATTCATCAAAATGCATATTTATACTCTTTCAAGGATTATTTCATTGTCTCTAATCATTTAACAATTAAACTTTATAATAGCTCAACTTCCTATACACTTAGTTGAAATCATTAGAATCAAAATTATTTGTCAAAGTTCAAAATTAGGAGTTTGATCATGAAAATGGTCAACATAGATTTTTACCATTAAAAGGTACATCTTTTCAAATAAGTAATGGTTTTCCATGCTCTTTATGACTTATAAACAATCCTTAGGTGCTCTATAAATCCCTTTTAGACTATAAATATCCTCATTCATTCACTCTCCACATTTTCAATTTTCCTTCCTTCATTATCTCAAAATCACCTCTTTTTCTCTTTCAAATGCTTCTCTCAAACCATGGCTCCTTAAAAGTCAAGCAAAATTCCTTCTCATCGTGATTCCTCTTCAAGGAGAGCCTCCAAAGAACAATGTAAGAATTTTTATCCACCTTTCTGTTACACATCTAATGAAATCAAAATAAGAACCATAACTTTATAAAAGTGAAATCTTGTCCCCTTAAGGTTCATGTTAAAAAGTAGTCTAGAGAAATTAGGGTGCCATGAAGAAGTTGAGCAATTGATTCTTAAGGTAAGAACCCTTGAATTTGCTTTTAATCCTCTCTTACTTACCCATCTCTTGTAGTAGAATTTCTCTCTATTGACACTCTTAGGACTACTTCCTTTAATGACATCAATCCATACTTGAGTATGAGATTTAAATTGGGAGAAGGGAAAGGTTCATGACCTCTCTAAGGTTTACCCTCTATTTGGCTTTACTAGGGAACGCCATATTCAAACCTTGTCCATCTAGTTACCATATTCTTTTTGGTCAAGCATTGCAAACCCCAATCCTCTTCGTTATTGGCCGAACAAATAAAAGCCTCTTTTATCAACACCAAATCACTTTAATACATTCATTACTTTTTGACCTATCCTTTTACTACCTAGATTGATGATTGTTTCATCCTTCATTGTATGGTTGATGATGATCCCATTGCCCTTAGAAGATTTTTACAATGCAGATTGTGACTTGTAAGTGATAGTGTCTTCTGTTCCATTTGCATTAGAGCCATAATCACTAAACTTATTTATTTCTTCTAAATAAATCTTTGTAATCTTGACTACATTCATCCATTCTCCTTCTTGACACGTTTATTAAAAATTCCAAACAATTCAAAAGTTTCAATAATTATTGGGTTTAGAAAGATAAAGCCTCTCAAAAAGAAGGTGGTAGGGGTGATGACATAAAGGAGCTTCTTCACTAAATTGAGAAACTTAAGGAACAAGAGGTTGATGAAGTGGAAGCTCCCACTTAAACCACACAAGTGGCTCGATCCACTCAAAGAAATAAGGCAAGAAATAAAGGGACTTCAAGTGGAGCATAAGGGCTTAAGGATCAACCTCAATGGGTGGGTTAACTTTTTTATCTGATGTCCTTCATGGAATCCAACTTCAATGCTGATTTCAATCAAGTTAACTCTTAGATTACCCATCTTCAATATAATGCATGAAAAATAAGGAAACGAATGCCAATGGGCTTTATTCTCTCATCCTTCTTAACCTCCATAAGAAGGAGATGCTCCTTAGTTTCCTTTTGTTGTGTTTTAAGTCTTTTTATGTTTACTTCTTCACATTTTTAAGTTTTTTTATGTTTAGTTCCTTTATGTATTAGTCTTAGACCATATGTAATTTTTCTTTATTATTAATGCATATTATCTGTCTTTTATGTCTATTCCTCTCCTCTCTTTTTTTATTTCTCCTTTTTACATTTTGCCAAAAGAGGGAGAAAGATGTTATTTTTAATTTGAGTGTGAGTTAATTGTGCATTAGGTAGTAATCAATGTTCAATATTCAATATTTGAAGGTTTTTAATCAATGTTCAATATTTTCCTCTCTTAAACATACAATATTAACTTGAATGCAAAATAAAATAACAATAATTGAGGGGGAGCATAACTTAAAATTCAAATCTCCTATGCACACATTAAGGGGGAGCATTATACTCATACACTAGCACAATTATTTTTCAATCACACTCAAAATTGTTTGTCAAAATTAAAAAAGGTGAGATTATTGGTCTTTGCATGATTAAGGGTTGATATACCTTATTTTTTATTTTAAAAAATTTAATTTTAAGTTACTAATATGTTTGTTTTAAGTGTGTATAAGTTGGGCACAAATGAGAGCACATTTCAAGCATAAAACTCAACCCTAACATCAAGACAGTGATGCTTAGGATCCTCATCATGATCATGAGTATCCTTACAAGCACAATTATGCCAAAAGTCTTCATTGAAAAAAAGAAACAATGACCCTTATGGTTGGCATCACAATTAGGATGGTGTTCATTATAAGACCATTAAGGTCATGATTACGTCAAGACTGATCATTATCATTTTGGATGAGAACAAAAATTTATCTAGTGACCCTTATAGTCAAGGTCATGACCGTAATAATGATTATGACGAAGGTCACAATTCAAGCTCATGAGCATGTCTCAAGAAGACCATTAAGATCAAAAGAAATAGTGACCCTTATAGTCTGGAGTCATCGTAACCATAGTCATAATACAAGTGGTAGCCTCGTAATGGCTATAGTAAGGCTCTAACGGCTAGTTTAATGATGATCACGATTGTGACTGGGTGTATCATAATCGTGACCATGCTTTTCCATACAAAACTCTATCTAAGTATTTAATGAAGATGATGGAGCTGCTCTCCAATAATTAGGTTTTTCTTTTCAACCATAAATACACCTCTCAAAACCTCATTTAAGATGTTAGATGGAGTGGTTGAGCAAATTAAATTCTTAGCATTCAAGTGTACTTTAAAAATTCTTAATTTTTTTAATTAGTTTTTTAAATCCTTGAGTCTAGGTTGTGAGATCTAGATTAGTTTTTCTTTCATCTCTTTATTAAGTTGAAAAAGGGTAGTGAGGAATTAATTCTAGTGGAATTGGTTTAAGTGTGAACCACTTAAATGCTTAGGTTTTGGCAATGGTTAAAGCTAAGCCAAAAAAGGCTTATTTGTAAAGGTTTAAGTTAGCCTTAAACTCTCTTGTAATGAATCTAAGAAAGTAAATAGATTGGTTGTGGGTTTGCAAAATCCTAGCTTTAGAATAATTTAGGTAAAGACATAGGTTTTTGATAAACCGAACTCCTTAAGTCTTTATGTTCTTTCTTCTAATGTTCTTTTACGTTGCTTATTCCTTTTTAATTCTTTTAAATTTTTCATTAGCCGTATTCACCCTCCTCTAGGGCCTTTCAAGTTTAAGTAATTCTATTTAGTGAAAATATATTTTTTAAAAGATTAAGGACTCAAATGGTTAAATTTAGAACTATAAATTACTTAAAAAACATAATTTAAAATAATAGGATTAAATTATATATTTTACAAATTGAAATTTTAACCAATAAATAAAAATAGGTTTTTATTATAGTACACATGTTTGTATCCATCCAAATGTTTAACTTACCTATTATATGTAATAACCCGAGTTTTTAAATTATTTTATTTTAAAATAGGATATGCAGTGTTAATAATTTTAAAATTTTATTTGATTGTTTTACTATTTTGTGAGTAATTATTATTACTTTTACATTTAATTAAAATTTTCTATGTAAATGTATGTATTAAAGTTTAGTATTTTGGGAAATATTATTTTAATAACACTTAATTTGGTGTATTAATGTTTTAATATTTTTATTTTAATAATTACATTATTGAAGTGTATTTTATGAGTCTATATATATATATAAATATATAGGGCTAATGTTAGTATTATATGTGTATATTATTAATACTAGTGTGTAATATATTAATATATGTGTGTGTGTATATATATGTGTATATTTAAGTGTGTGGTGTGTGAATATTGTATAATATAATAATATACATTATAATATATAGTTTATTAATGTATATTATATAGTATTATGATTAATATATACATAAATATCAAACCCCCCCCCCCAATCATCTTCTTCCTCCTTATCCCCCACCCTCACTGTCTATTACTTCGGATCGCTGGCCGTTAGAGCGCCTCTCCCTTTAGCTGTCGCCTTCCCTTCCTTCTCCAGCACTGGTATCGACATCAGCTTCCCATTTTTGCCCGAAACACGTTTCCTCATCGTTCTCCTCTGTTCGGCCACCAAATCGGAAGTTGCCAGTGCCATTAAACTCATGGAGCTTCAAGGAGGTTGATTCCGAGCTCCTTCTAGCCTGAAAATGTGTGGTTGTGAGGTTTCTATCTCATTTTCCTTTTGGCCATTTTTGGTTTTTCAATTTTTTTCGATAATTTTTGCTTGATTCATGAAAAATCCTTTTACAAAAATTGTTCCCCTTAGCTCAATCTACATCCCTAAATTTTTGTGTAATTTTTGGAAATTATTTTGATTTTTGTGAATTTTTGAATATTTTATTATTATTTTATTAATTTTCGTAAATTAATTATATAAATAATGAAATTGTGATTTTTGGTGTTATTAGTAGTTATTATTAATTTTAGAGTTGATTTATAATTTTTGTGTTTTTTGTGTAATTTTTATAATTATTTTAGGTTTATGGCAATTTTGGAAAATATGGTTATATATATTTTTTGTTAGAAATTATAGGTTAATTATATGTATTTGTTGATATTAATCAGAAATATGTTGAGAAAATAATTTTTTTGTATTTATATAATTTTTATTGAATTTTTGAGTATTATTAGTATATTATGAGTATTTTTGAATATTAGGGTTAATTGTGTAATTTGGTGATAATTTTAGTTAAATATTATGCTTAATTGGTTTTAATAATATTTGAGGTATAAAAATGATTTTTATAAATTATTTACTAATGTTAACTAATTAATACTAATTTTTGAAAATTATTTTCGAATAATATATAATATACTATTTTTGTAATAAAATGGATTTTTAGTAATTTTTAATATGTATTTGTACTAATTAAGTTATTTGGATTTATAAAATGAATTTTTATTAATATTTGTGTAATTATTGGAAAAAGGGATTTTTAATAATATTATATTATTATTTAGGGTTTTAAGTATTTATTGGAAAAATAAATATTTTAATGTTTTAATGATAAATATACTATATTTTCATGTTTCGAGGTTATTTATGGTAATTGTTGATTTTTAATATATTATATGATATTATGTGAACTTTGGTGAATTATGGACCTCGGTTGGGGGAATTTTGTAGTTCGGGATCCCAATCGAGGGTTGTGAGAATTCTTATATTCGAAGTGTATTTTTCTTATAGGACCAGCTCTACTTTTTAGTAGAGAGATGTCCGTTTTACAGAGGAGGTTATACCGAATTTTTGGTAGAATTCTCGTAAAATGTGACATCGGGTCTAATTCCTATTCTGTGTCTGTCTGTGTTTAGTAATTCTAGATCGAGTCTCTAGAAGTCTAAGTTAGATTTATTCTGATTTCGTGATCATTTTTATTGTTTAGTTGTACCAAGACCGAGGCCTAACGGACCATGCCCGTCGGACCAGTCTCGTGGAGCACATCCTTGTGAGTTGTTATTATATATATACATTGCTTTAGGTTACATGTTTTAAAATTATATGTTTTAAATGTAAAATTTTGCATAATTGTTTTATTAAATACTTGAATATATTTTAGATATATTTTCAGTATATTCTAGGTATATTTTGAAATAAATGCATGTTTTACCTTTGATTTATATTTAAATTATTTTCAAGAATATTATTGGTTTATTTTGAGTATATTTCATGATTTATTTGAGTTTGTTTTACATATATATATTTGAAATATACTTAGTTTATTCTAGATATATTTCCGGTATATATATAGTTTATTTAACTATTATGAACGACTTTATACATTATTTGTTACTTGAATGTATGTTTTATTGTAAATGAAGGATATCGATAAAATGTGCTTTTTTAGAGGGTAGCACTAGGACCGAGTACATACCGGTGTGATAGATTGTAGGTTGAATTACTAACTTATTCATGGAAATTATGACTTGATTGGTTTGATTGATGTGTGATGTGATTGAGGGTGTGATTGCTGGAGCTCGGTTGACCAAGTGTCTTAGGGTCAATCACACTGACAGTCAAACTGCTGGAGCTCGGTCGACTTAGTGTCTCGGGGTTAGTCTACTGTCCAGTTGGATTAAGTGAATTTATTTGGAATTAAGTGAGCCAGTATGGCTAGAGTGTTTTCTACTAATAATTAAGGTTGCGATCATAAGGGTTCTATTTGATCCTTCATAAACTGATGTTTTTCAGTATTAAGTATAAAGTGATTTCAACATCTGTGTGTACTTGCCTGTATATATATTTATATATATACTTATGAGTGTTTGCATTTGTCATTTAGAAATGCGTGTATATATATTATAATAATTCACTCAATAAGGTATAACTCCCCTCAGTTGATATTTTTATAGGAGAGTCTTCTTCATCAGACCTCAGCAGTAAGCCTATTCGCCGGATTTCTTCTGCCCCGACTTTATTATGTATATCTTTTACCTAGTTTTACATTGTATTCTAGAAAACTGCAATAGTTATATTTATGTTAGTCGGAAGTGGAACTTTGTATTATATATGTTAATTTTAAATTCAGAGAGGTATATCTTTGAATGATGTATTAAATATTTTATTTTATGATATGCAAAGATTATTTTATCATAATTATGGAGTTTTAAATTTTGATGTATTTTTATATTGCAGTATATTTATTTTATTTATTGTATGTTTTATTTTTTTTAAGGCTTGCTATGGGTTCCAGATTCGAAAAAATTCTCATTCCCTAGCGCCAGTCATGACCCCCGGTTTGGGTCGTGATACTACAGTAGGTGAGGGATTGACTATAGTAAGTGACATTAACTATACTTTATAGCACATAAAAAATATATTGTCATCATTTCTACCACCCACTCCTCCAATCACTTCTACATCACTAATCTGACCCAATTCTCAACCACCACCATTATTCTAGCCATAGCCTTACCATCACGCACTCCCCACTAGACATTTCCCTTATTGGTCTACCTCTAAATATAGTCTCTTTGATGCCCTTAAGTTTGCCATTTCTATGATCCCTCTATTTCTTCACTCCTTACTCATCTCTATTTTGTATAATGAAATTGATAATAATATCAAACAAGATTTTGATGAAGATAAACTCATTCAAAGGGATTTACAATTACTTAGGTTGTCAAGCTAAAATGTATACTCTTGGTTCCCTCTAGAATGTTATAAAAAATAAGAGTAGTAAAGAATAAAAGAGAAAACTGAATGCTACACTTTTGTTCATCAAGAAAGGCCTTTAATTAAGTTGTACAATGTCAACTAATAATAATAAAATAATAACTAACTTAGATATATAGTATTATTCCTTGAATCTTAGAATAAACTAAACATGTATAATAAATTCTTATAGACTAGAACAAACAAAAAATACTAACGACTTTTATTTAATAATAATCTATCTCTTAAATTGTATTTATAACATCTATTTAATAATAATATAAAGAATCCTCCCTTAAGTTGAGCTTTCAAACATGCAAACTCTAAGAAACTTTCTAAGCTTTTGAAATGCTACCAGCTTAAGGACCTTTGTAAATATGTCAGCAATATGATCCTCACTTCTGCAATAAGCTAAATTAATAATTTCTTTTTTTTTTGTGAGATCTCATAGAAAATGAAACTTTATGTCAATGTGTTTGCTTCTAAAAATGCATTTCTCTTATCATTTAGCTTTCTTCTCTTTTGGTTTGGAATATATATAGGCATAAGCAACACATCCAAAAGCTCTAAAATGATCAACTACTGGTTTTTGTCCACTCAAAGCTTCCTTCAGTGTCATATTTTTCACTAATAAAGTTAGGCTTCTACTCAAAATATAAATGCTCCTATTGACAACCATCGACCCAAAATTCTTTGGAACTTTGCTCCTTGCTAACAAGCTTCTCCATATATTCTAAATTGTGCAATTTTTTGTTTCATATATACCATTTTGTTGAAGATTGTAGGATGCTATCGATTATCTTTTAATGCCATAATTTTCACTATAATATGAAAATTCTTATGAATTGTACTCCCATCCATGATTTGTATGTAACACTTGTATTGCACCTCCTACTTCTTTCTCAACCATTGTCTTAAAACTTTTGAAAGTTATTAGAGATTTAGACTTCTCTTGTAAAAAGAAAATTCACTCTAACTAAAATTATCAATTAAATAGGACTGATAGGTTCTCAAATGTCAAAATGTCAATAACTTTTTTTGCTCTTTGAGTTTTTCCTTTCATAAATAGATCTTGATGTTACTTGCTAACAATACATTCTTCATAAAATATTTAAGGGAATTATGAAACTTAGGAGACCAGCCACCATTTGTTTTTGTTGTAATGTCCTAAGACTGTCAAAGTTTAAATCTCCATAATAATAATGTTATAGCCATGCCACAGCCTTTAATTTTATAGAGAAACACGATTGAGTGGAAGTATTAAGATAGAGAGGGCACATTCTGTTTGCAGTCATTCTAGCTTTAGTAATTAAGCCTAATTTAGCATCATAAATTTGACACACTCTAACTTTAACCGTAATCTCATAGCCCTTCCCTTGTAACTAATCAATATTTGGGAGGTTGGTATTTTATTATGGAAGTAAAAGGACATTTGAAATTGTTTGAGTGGCATTATCATTGGTTTAGGTCAAAACTTTCTCTTTTCCTATTACTGAAACTTTAGAGTTATCTCTAAACTTCATATCATTATGATTCATCTAAAGTTGAAAAAAAAACTAACTTGTCTCCACTCATATAATTGTTGCAGACAAAGCTATGTTTACACTTGTAATGTTTATACTAAGGAGGACATATGCCCCTTATGTTTTTCTAAGACTACTTAAGCACAAAATTTATAAAAAGCCATAATTTAAGCCTTTATACTTTTTAGAGCATTAACAGGCATTTAGAATCATTCACTATTTTCAAATATTGAAATAAATAGGCTCACATACAATTTTTATGCATAAAAAAATAAAGATATTGTAACCATCATGAACTACCAACGCAAACCACCACCACCACAAACCACCATCCTATAAATTTATGTCATCAGTTCATATGGTAACCATATATCATTGGGTGTCTTCATAAAAAAGACAAAATTCTTTTCTTATAAACAAGCTTAAAGAGGACATTCTCAAATTGTCATCTTCCTTGTCTCATTGGTTAATCCCTATCCTTTAAGACAATATTAATGAGACTTTCTTGCTCTTATGTCAACTCCTCAATTTTCTATTATGCTTCTTAGAACCGTATGAAAGCATAGAGTAATTTCATAGAAAATATTACTTAAAAAAAGGAAAATAAAGAAGCATGAACATCCTAAAAACTACTTTATTGAAGGAATCAATTATGCAACAACCAAGTGTGGTAAGCACATGCCATAGAAAGGGTAAAATTTCAAAAATTTTACTTACATAACCCTTCATCACATGATGAATTCCATTCCCATTTATCCAATTTTCACTTTACATATAGTTAAACTACACATCTACATGTAAAACAACATCTTAGGAATTCTAAGTTTAAGAAAACTTACCAACTCCTAAGTTTGATGTAAACCACAATAGTTAATCTAAAAGCTTTAGATGCTTTAGGTTCAACTCTTAAATCAAATGCTCTAGCCTCCCAAATGTTAAGCCTCTATCTTGAAACACCAAAGCTCCACTAAATCACCTTCTTGCTTAGATTAGATTAGTTACAAGTAGCTTCTATAATGACCCTCACAAAACTTACACTAATTTAATCTCCTTACAAGAACACTTAGGGTTTATATGTAGATGATGTTTATTTCTTTTGTATGTCTCTAGACTTTGTAACTTTTTTTAACCTTATAAAACTTCTTAGGTTATGTATATATATATATTGAAAAAGTAAACCCTATCATATTATATGTATAATACATCCCATTTATTATGTTTACATAAATTCTCTACACATACCAATGTGATATACACCTTATCATACCATTGTCAAAATTTTACACACAAAAGATAATGTGTGCCTAATATGACAAATTTTCCACGGTCAACATTTTACATATAAAAGATAATGTGTCTAACATGACAAATTTGACCACATCAATTTATATAGACTTTAGCTTGGTAATTATGCTAATACTTGGCTCAAGCCTAATCCATTAGACAAATGGGCTTGGGCCTAAATAAGGTTCATGGGCCTTTTCAACATCTTGGACTAATCTTTGGTTTAAAACCCTTTTAGGCCTAGGCCTAAAGAACTTAGGTCATTAATCCAAGTCAAAATAGAAACAACATATATTATTAATTTAATACTTTAATTAATATCTCATATTAATTAAGTATTAATTAATAATTAAACCCTTACTTAAATTAGATTTCATGATATGCTATAATCATTACTTAAAGAATATTAATTGATTAAACTCTTTAATCAATAATTAGAATAATATTGACAATGATTTGGTGAAACTCTTTTAGATGTGACTTACTAGGTTCATGTCTAATTTGCAATGAGAAGATAACATCAACTCTTGATATTATTTGAAACTCCTTTCAAATCTAAATGTGAAAATCCTAATTAGACGCATTTAGTTCTCATAAGTTGTGAGTGACCCTTAGCATCGATATCATAACTACCCAATTAGAAATGAATGCATGTATTAATTCACACGAACCCTTTAGACATAATTACTGTGCACTAAAATCCCTTCATTAGAAGATCCTAATATAGCCTAGAGTCAAGGTTTAGTCAAATGCTAATAGCTACATCATATGACCTCATCTCAAGCTCTATTCTTGATAAAACATAACAAATACTAGAAACACTTTCTAGCACTGAAACTCTTTCAGACTATGTTATGTTTGTTCTTTTTAGGAACTTATTCATTAAGAACAGACTTAGATAGCATAAGATCATAACCCGTTTTACTCCAGGCAATGAATCCCATCTTAATTGAACACTCAACCCTACAGTTAATCGACTAGAGCCACCACATGCCATATACCTTTATGTGAATAACACAAGATATAAGCAGTAATAAACCCTAACTAGTTAAATGTGGATGATATTATCACTTCAGGTTAGAGGACTATATGCACCATTACAACCTAAATTGTGATTGTTAACTATAAATGAATATCCTTGTGATTATAAATCTAACGTCACTATTCGATCCACCTATCATATGAGTATCCATATGTCTATTCTGATATCTCATATCAAGTAGCATGAGACTCACTACCTCCCACTATTAGTATCATATACTAATCAAGGAAAATAGATAGAGGTGATAGTCAAATTAATATTACCCAAATATTAATTTATTAACTATGAACATTTTATAGCATATGTACTAAATAAATTTGTAGCTTATATTATCAACTCTTGATAATAAATTTATTTAACATTATGCTAATGGATAAATACTCAATTAAACAACCACTTTATTTAAATGAATATTTTATTGCCATTTGGGATAATTTACAATGTCAAAATATGTGATTGGCCTCTAGGGCATACTACCTTTACTAAAATTTATCTACTCTTTTTTCTTGAACACTTTTTTAACCTCAATTAAATGTAACACCTAGATAAAAACTTGAACTTTTACAACCTTATCTCCTATTATGTCTAAGGTAATAAACTTTCATATTGCTAAGTTAATACTATATAATCTTTTTATTATTAACACACATACAAACACATTAATGAAAGAAATAAGTCTTACTAATGTTTATAAGTATCAATTATTTCCATTTATTTTTAAATTCATTCTAAAGCAAAGAAAGCACAAAGATAATAGGATTGAGAAGATCGCAAGCCAATAAAATAAGCTAGTAGTTATTGCATTGATCTCTTGGATTCCTATTCCCATAAGATTGCCCAACATAGTAACTAAGTAAAATAAGATGATAAATCATGTACTTGTATCTTAAGTGATATGCACTTATCACAATCTGACCACACATCAATTCACATTTGCTTCTTTTTTCTCTAATCTAAAGTGATGGCAAAGAGAGGAGTGGGTTAAAGAAAGTCAAGCAACTACTGAAGAAAAGTGAAGAGGGAGAGAGACTGAATCAAAACAAAGGTGTTGTAAACAAATTATGTAAATTTGAGAATGAAAGGAAGATAAATACGAGGAAGACGTAAAAGATAAAATAAATAAAATAAAGATGAGAAAAGATACAAATAGGAATTTTTACACATGGATATTTTTTCAAATAAAAATAATGATAATAAACATCCACTTATAATTAGTTAAATATAGGGGTTTAAATCATAACTTTTTAAGAATTTTATATTTAATTGGCCCTAAAAAGCGTAACAGGCATTGTGCTCCTCAGTATAAACATTAAGGGTCAAAATGCACCTTTGCCTCAGTTGTTGTAGCTAATGCCTGAGTACCACATGTTCTTATTAGTTTCTTCTCTTACATAGCAAGCCATCACAAGGGTTATCTCCTCCTTTTTTCCTATAAAATTCAATTATTCTATAGTATTCTTAAACATGTTAGTTTAACATTTAGACTTGTAATGTCCATACCTGCGATAATGATAGCACTCAACTTGAGACTTATCTTGTCTTTAAGCTATAAGTACTTGTATAAGATCCACTGAATCCACTTCCTTTTCCTCGAGAATTTGATTGCTGCTATTGATTTTATTATCATTTGATCTTGTGCCTTTGCCTCTATCTACTTTATTAAGAAGTTAGATTGTTACTAGAGACTTGTATGCTTGTTCATCCTTATCTTGTTGATTAGACTTATATTCATGGAACAATAAAGAATTCTAGAGTTTATCAACTCAGAGTGCATCAACATTCTTCAACTCCTCTATGGCACATACTATAACATCAAATTTTAATATAAAATATCAAAGGATCTTCTTAATGATGATGATGTCTTCTAACTTATCTCTATGCATCCATATTTTGTTGGTAGTAATTTGGGATAAATAATTTGTAAATAACTCCCTAAACTTCATTCGAAGTGTTTCAAACTCTATACAAAGTGCTTAAATTTGCTCCCTCTTTGCTCTTGCCAAACCTCACTGAGTAAATTATCATTATATATATGCATGCAACCTAAGGATACAGACATTCAAGCATCAGTATAATAATATTTATATATTTATATTTATTTTAATTTATACATGCATTTCATACAAATGCTTGAAATCACATTTTCGATAAACAAATAAATACAATAATTTTTAGGTGGAGGATCGGAGCAGAACCTTAAAATATTTTCGTGACCTCGATCATTGAACCTTACTAGCCAACAAGCTCACTTAATTCCAAAAATATTTCTCTTCTTAATTTTGGATAGTAGATTGGCCCCAACACACTAAGTCAACTGAGCTCCTGCAATCTCACTATCGACATGATTGGTTTCGAGACACTAGGTCAACTGAGCTTCTGCAATCACACCACTCTCTCACCATAAATCTCAATAATCAAATAAATCATATCTCAAATCAACAAAATTTATGGCCTAGTATCTAACATACTATTGCACAACAGCTCTAGTGTAACCCACTAAATGGCACGTTTTACAACTATCCTCTAAAATATTATATAAAAAATAATTCAATAAATTAAATCATATTAAATATGTAAAACATCCAAATTACGAACATAAAGTTTGCATTTACATATATATATATATATATATATATATATATATATATATATATATATATATATGAAATCACATATATGTGCTTATATAATAATGATAATAATAATTAATAAAAAAATGAAATTTGATGCAAATTAATATATTAAATTCATATCATCAAAATATGGATGCTAACAATGATCTCTATATGTCATGCATACATATAATAATAACTCACAGTTTAAGTGCGCTCCTCTATTCCATTTCGACTGGCCCAATCTGATAGACCTAGCTCGCACTGCAACTAAGAAATAATAATAATAATAATAATAATAATAATAATAATAATAATAATAATAATATTATTATTATTATTATTATTATTATTATTATTATTATTATTATTATTATTATTATTATTATTATTATTATTATTATTAGAATTAAATTCTTAATTTTAAACATCTAGAATTTCTAAATAACAACTTGATTTAGAACACAACTCGACTAAAACTCAAAACTTAAGACCGATCTGATGTCACGTTTTACGATAAATATACCAAAAATTCGGTAAAGTCTCTTTTGTAAAATGAATATCCTTTTACAAAAGTAGAGTCGACTCTACATGCAAATACACTTCAAAATATCCACAAAGTTCAACTTCTCGGGTTGGGCTTTGAACTACAATTATTGCCCAACCAAGAACCAACACAATTCACTAATAAATAAATAAAATAAATTCCAAAAATTCACAAAAATCATAAAAATTCAATTAAATATCACAAACCAATTTATTTACATAATAAAATTAAAAAAGATATTTATTTTCAAAATAAATAATAAAATTATAATTTGTAATTAAATTATATTAATAAAATCCATTCTTTTAATTTTGCAATTAAATAGCATTATTTACAATTAATTATTTAAATTGCCAAAATTTATAATAAAAATAACCAAAAACTTATTTAAACTTAAAAATAATAGATAAAATCATTATTCATATATTTTTCTAGAAATTACTAATAATTAGCTAAAAATAAGAAATAAATTATAAAAATTGTTTTAATACTATTTATTACTCAAAAACTGTCTAAAACATAATAATTAATAATAATTTCAATTCAAATATAAAAATTACTAATTTATACAAATTTTTCCAAAAATTCATTTTTCACATAAATATTCACAAATTTATAATAAAAATTCTGGACATAATTTAAATAAACTTCCTTTACAAATCTTGCTCAAAATAATCAGTAGAATTCATTAAAAATATAACTTTCCTGAGCTCAAAATAGTGTCGTAACAGTAAGCCGAGCTCGAAATAGTGCCATTTTGAAAATAATCTCCAAAATTAAATCTAAACACATATTTGGAAAGCTCATAACATATACAACACTAATCTAAAGTCAATTTAACATAAATCAACCTAATTTAAGCTTGATTTCATAAATTAATCAAAATATCATAATTTAATAAAATAATTATTAACACTGCAAATCCCATAAATTTAATTTTATAATTTATACCCCTTATAAAAATTCATCCTCAAAATTTTAAATAAAAAGAACTGAATACAAGAATTTCATCGATGAAAAAGGTAAGGGTATGCCACCCGCATCTCAAATTCAGTCTCTCACTTATACTCCTCCACGTTGTTGCTCCTCCACAAGACTTTGATAATCGAAATTTGCTTAGAACACAACTGGCAAATTTAATGGTCAACAATCGCAACTGGTTCTTCCTAGTACATCAGATCTTCATTCACTTCCACACTTTGACGCTGCAACACGTGCGAAGGGTCCGAAATTTACTTCCTGAGCATCGAGACATGGAACAATGGTTGCATTTAAGACAAATTAGGAGTCAAAGCCAACTGATATGCAACCATGCCAACTCTCTCCAATATCTCAAAAGGTCATATATATCTCGGTGCTAACTTTTCGTTCTTGCCAAAGTTCATAATGCCCTTCATAGGTGACACCTTTAAGACTATATAGTCTCCAACCTGAAATTCCACATCTTTGAGTTTTGGATCAACATAGTTCTTTTGTCTACGAGCTACTATTTCTAATCTCTTTTTTATCAAAGCAACTTTCTCGGATGCATCTTGGATAATCTTTGGTCTAGTCAATTCTCTTTCCCCAACTTCATTCCAACACATAGGAGATCTACATTTCCTTCCATACAGTGCTTCATATGGTGCCATCTCAATACTGCTATGGTAGCTATTATTATAAGCAAACTCTACCAATGGCAGATGATCATCCCAACTGCCTCCAAAATCTATGACACATATCCTCAATATATCTTCAAGTGTTTGGATTATTCTCTTAAACTTACCATCTATCTAAAGATGAAAAGTAGGACTGAAATCAAGCTTGGTACCCATCGCTTCTTATAACTTCTACCAAAATTGAGAGGTAAACATCGAACCTCTATCAGAAATAATAGAGACAGGCACCCCATAAAGCATAAAATATTCTTGATATATAGCCCAGCCAACTTGGCCACTAAAGAGTAGCTTTAATATAAGATGATTTGGTCAACATGTCCACTATCACCTTATTCATCCTTAGAACGAGGCAATTCTGTCATAAAATCCATAGTGACTCTCTCTCATTTCTACTTAGGAATTGGAAGAGTTTAAAGCTTCCTAGAAGGCTTCTGATACTCTACTTTCACTTGCTAACAGGTTAAGCACTTAGAAATAAATTCATCTACATCCTTCTTCATTCTATCCCACTAGTAAAGATCCTTAATATTGTGGTACATCTTAGTAGAACCAAGATGTACACTATAGGCTATAAAATGAGCTTCTTCCAAAATCTCCTCTCTCAAGTCATCCACATTAGGAACACACACTCTCCCACTAATCCATAGCACACCTTCATCATTGAGGTTAAAATTAGTGAACTTCCCTTCTTGAAATTTCTCTATAAGCTCAACCAAATCAGGATCTTAGCTCTGAGCTGCTTTGATCCTATCCTTCAATACTAATCTAACTCTGAACTAAGCTAGCAATCCTCCTGACCTGGTTATTTTTATCATCAACCTTTGATCCACTAACTTATGCATCTCTTAGATCCACAGTCTCCTCTCCATACTAATATAAGCAAGACTACTTAAGGACTTCCTACTCAAGGCATCTGCTACCACATTAGCCTTGCCTGGGTAGTATAGGATATCATAGTCATAATCCTTCAGAAGTTCTAACCATTTTTTTGCCTCAAGTTTAGATCTCTCTACTAAAAATGTACTTTAGGCTTTTGTGATTAGTTTAGATCTCGCATGTTACCCCGTACATATAATGCCTCCAAATCATAAGATCAAAGATCACTACAGCCATCTCTAAGTCATGAGTAGGATAGCTCTGCTCGTGCTTCTTTAACTCCTTAAAAGCATAAGCCATTACCCTTTCATTCTACATTAACACATAACCTAGGCCAACTCTGGAAGCATCACAATACACAGTGAACTTATCTACACCATTGGGTAAAGTCAACATTGGAGCTGTAGTCAACTTCTCCTTCAACAGGTGGAAACTATTCTCATAAGCCTTTAACCATACGCACATCATATTCTTCTGAGTTAGGTGGGTTATAGGTGTTGCAATTCTTGAGAAATCCTGCACAAAACTCCTATAGGACCCAACTAAACCCAATAAACTCTGAATCTTAGTAACTGTGGTCGGCTTAGGCCACTCAGACACTACTTTAATCTTCTGTGGATCAACCTAAATGCCATCCTTAGACACTACATACCCAAGGAATGCTACTCTCTCCAACTAGAAATCACAATTTGAGAATTTAGCAAAAAGCTAATGTTCTCTCAGTGTCTGTAGCACTATCCTCAAGTGATATATATGTTCTTCCATACTATTCAAATACACTGGTATATCATTAATGAAAACCACTATAAACGGATCCATAAATGGTTTGAACACCCGATTCATCAAATCCATAAAAGCAGCTGGTGCTTTGGTTAACCTGAAGGACATCACTAGAAACTCATAATGGCCATATCTAGTATGAAATGTCATTTTAGGAACATCAGCTTCATTGAACCGTAACTGATGATAACCCAACCTTAAATCAATCTTGAAAAAAATTATGTACTTTGAAGTTGATAAAAAAAAATCATCTATCCTCAGAAGAGGATATTTGTTCTTAACTATCACCTTATTCAGCTCTCTGTAGTCAATGCATAATCTCAGTGTACCATCCTTCTTCTTCACAAACAGGATTGGTGTACCCTAAGGAGAAACACTGGGTCTAACAAAACCCTTGCCTAGCAACTCTTGTAATTGCTCCTTTAACTCTTGCAACTCTACAGGAGCCAACCTATAAGGTGGTATAAAGATAGGAGTTATGCTTGGAACCACATAAATACAAAATTCAATCTCCCTGTGAGGTAGTAAACTTGGCAATTCATTAGGAAAGACATCTAGGAACTCACATGCTACAAGAACATCTGAGATAGATGTTGGCTCTACTGAAGTATCCCTGACTAATGCTAAGTATCCCTGACACCCTTTTCTCAACATCTTCCTAGTCGTGATAGCAGAGATAAGATTCTAAAGTGCAGAACTCTTGTCACCCACAAACTTAAATTCTTCATCATTCAAAATAATGAAAAGCACCTTTTTACTTTGACAGTCAACTGTGGCATAGTGCTGAGATAACCAATCCATTCCAAGGATCACATCAAAATTCATAACATCAAGCAATACCAAATCCACAGACAATTCTCTTCCTTCCACTAACACCGGACACCCAGGAAGAATGACATCAGTGTCCAATGAATAACTTAGAGGCATGGTAACTGATAAAGGAATTGCCATCCTCACCGCTTGCCAACTCAATTTTAAAGCAAAAACTAAGGGACATAAATGAATGGGTAGCACCCGGATCAAATAAAACTCTAGCATTAAAGAAATAAATCGAGAGTGTATATGCTGAGTGAGAGTGAAGACTTTGGCCTATCCTCTACCTTCGTGGTAGCTAGTGGAAGACTGACCAAAGCCTCTCGCACTACCTTTGCATCCTTTGCCTCCCTGCTAGGCCACAAACTATGAAGTACTAGGATACTGAGTTGGTGATAACTGATAAAGAGTTAGAGCTATACTAGCAATAGAATGTTGTGAAAACTACTGCTGATAACCATAATAAGGACATGATCTGGCAAAATGTCTCATCTATCTGCATCTAAAACATGCTCTAGGAGCCATATAACACGGTCCCTGATAGACTCTCCCACATATCTGACAAGCACTGGTTGCTGAACCCATACTGCCATAACCGGAACTCTAGCTGTTGTTACTGCTAGTAGCACCAGAACCAAATTTGGTCATATTATGAACTCTACCATAGCCATGTCCGCTGCTCTTATGGACTCTCTGCTGAGGTTTCTGGCCCTGCTGAATGGATCCTCTCTACTGACTACTAGAGCTAATATGAAATGTAATGTACTGAGTGCTTTAAGATCCTCCTACCAAGATACCTCTCAACTGATAATAATCAAGCATAAATCCTTACCTAATTAATCTGAGCTCTATTAACTCTATCACAGACTCAAGAGTCAGACCTGTAGTAGGCATCCCAATGAACATAGAACCCAAACTAGTGATGTATATAGTGATGGTGAAGTATTAATCTCTCATTAAGTCCTCTGCATGCCAACCCACTCTGAGGAACTCTCTGGTGTACTCCTCTACCAACCTATCACCTCTGGTAATACTCAACAACCAGAGTCTGTAGCTCATCTACATAGGCTCTAGGCAAAAATGTCTCATAAATCTCTCCTGAAATTGAGCCCATTTCATAGTAGTCATGTGGGGCTGGAAAACCTAAACAAACCAATCTAAGGTTGGCCCCTCAACTAATAGCTTAACAATCATCATCCTCTGGTACTCGGTGTAAGCAATCTGAGTCCTCATCTCTATCATATGTAATAAGTCTAGAGGATCTGAAGTCTTATCAAATTTTATCTTGCCAACTCTAGCATAGAACATGGCTGCCTTTGGGTCAAACATACCCTGCTGATACATAGGCTGCATCTCTGGGATGGTTGGAGGTATTGGCACTACACCTTATTGAATTTAAATGCAAAAGCATCTCCCTCAAAATCTTAGTCTGCAGGTTCCTCATCCTGTAGCTCTCACTGTCTAGGGCAACCTATCACTCCTCTAGGTCTACCTCTACCTTTGCTCGTATACCTAATTAGCGGCTCAGGAGGTAAAATCTCATCCTAAAAGGACCCTACATCCTCGGCCTCATCAGCATGTGGAGTGGTACGCACTCTCCTCCTCATTCTGAAAGAATAAATACAAACATAATTCAGATAAAATAGACATCCTATCGGTTTCGAAAAATTCTAAAACAAGGAAGACTTTCAAAGACATAATCAAACCTAATTTTTTTGTAGTAGCTTTAAAAAAAACTCAAACTCTAAAAACCTAGGTCCGACCATACTAAACCTAAGCTCTAATACTAACTTTGTCATAACCTAAACCCAAGAGTCATAACCGGTGCTAGGGAATAGGAATTTGCAACAATCTAGACCTGTAGCAAGCCTTAAAATAAAAACTTGATAAAACATAAATATAAATATTACTCAGAATTAAATCTATTTAAATCAAAAGGAAATCTCCATATATATATCATAATAAAATATTTACAATAATCAAGATACAACTACCAATATAATAATCAGAGAATACAATAGTATGAAATACTACTGCAGCGTTTAGCAATACAAAGAAAGAGTAATTTAAAATTTACATAAATCAGCCGAAGAGGAAAGGGTCTAGCAAAAAGAACTACTATGGGAGATCTTATAGGAAGAATCCTGAAAAAATATTTGAAAGAGTCAGACCTCACTAAGTGAATCATTATTTTATATATGCAAGCAACTTAAGGATACAGATATTCAAGCATCTGTATAATAATACTTGTATATTTATATTTATAGATGCATTTCATACAGATGCTCGAAATCACATTTTTCGATAAACAAATAAATGCAATAATTTTTAGGTAGAGGACCAAAGTAAAACCCTAAAATATTTCGCAACCTCGATCATTTAACCTCATTACCAACAGACTCACTTAATTTCAAAAATATTTCTTTTCTCAATTTTGGACAGTAAACTGGCCCTGAGACACTAAGTCAATTGAGCTTCCACAGTCTCACTGTTGGCATGATTGGCCCCGAAACAGTAGGTCAACCGAGCTTCTGCAATCACACAATTATCTTACCACAAAACTCAATAATCAAATAAATCATATCTCAAATCAATAAAATTTATGGCCTAGCATCTAACATACTATTGTACAACAGCCCTAGTGTAATATACTAGATGGCATATTCTGCAACTATCCTCCAAAATATTATATCAAAAATAATTAAATAAATAAAATCATATTAATTGTGTAAAGCATCCAAATTATGAACATAAAGTTTGCATTTACAATATATATATATATATATATATATATCTGTGTGTGTGTGTGTGTGAAATCACATATATGTGTATATATGATAATGATAATAATAATAATTAATAAATAAATAAAATTTGATGCAAACTAATATATTAAATTCATATCATCAAAATATGGATGCTAATAATGATCTCTATATGTCATCCATACATATAATAATAATTCACAGTTCGAGTGCACTCCTCTATTTTGATTCGGCTGGCCCGGTCCAATAGGCCTAGCTCGCGGTGCAACTAAGAAAAAAATAATAATAATATTAGAATTAAATTCCTAATTTTAAATATCTAGAATTTCTAAAAAACAACTTGATCTAGGACACGACTCGATTAAAACTTAAAACTTAGGACTGACCCAATGTCATATTTTATGAGAAACCTATCGAAGATTCGGTATAGTTTCCTTTGTAAAACGGATATCCCTCTACAAAAGTAGAGTCGATCCTACACGCAAACACACTTCAAAATATCCACAAAGTTTAACTTCTCGGGTTGGGCCCCTGAACTACAATTATTACTCAACTGAGAACCAAC
Source organism: Mallotus nudiflorus (assembly GCA_947683625.1). Lineage (NCBI taxonomy): Eukaryota > Viridiplantae > Streptophyta > Magnoliopsida > Malpighiales > Euphorbiaceae > Mallotus > Mallotus nudiflorus. Next base: position 692,171 of record CANTUR010000084.1, on the reverse strand, counting down.
ACAATTCACTAATAAATAAACAATATAAATTCCAAAAATTCACAAAAATCGTAAAAATTCATTTAACTATCACAAACCAATTTATTTACATAATAAAACTATAAAAGATATTTATTTCCAAAATAAATAATAAAATTTTAATTTGTAATTAAATTATATTAATAAAATTCATTCTTCTAATTTCATAACTAAATAGCATTAATTACAATTAATTATTTAAATTGCAAAAATATATAATAAAAATAACCAAAAACTTATTTAAACTTTAAAAAAATAAATAAAATCATTATTCATATATTTTTCCAGAAATTACTAATAATTAGCTAAAAATAGGAAATAAATTATAAAAATTATTTTAATACTATTTATTACTCAAAAACTGTCTAAAACATAATAATTAATAATAATTTCAATTAAAATGTAAAAATTACAAATTTATACTAATTTTTCCAAAAATTCATTTTTCACATAAACATTCAAAAATTCATAATAAAAATTCTACACATAATTTCAATAAACTTTCTTCACAAATCTTGCTCAAAATAATCAGTATAATTTATTAAAAATATAACCTTCCCAAGCTCATAATAGTGCCGCAACAATAACCCGAGCCTGAAATAATGTCATATAAAAAATAATCTCCAAAATTAAATCCAAACACATAGTTGGAAAACTCATAACCTCTACAACACTAATCTAAAGACAGTTTAACATAAAACAACCTAATTTAAGCTCAATTTCACAAATTAATCAAAATATCATAATTTAATACAATAATTATTAACACTGCAAATTCTAGAAATTTAATTTTATAATTTATAAAAATTCAGGTTATAACAACATAGCACTCTAATCATCGCAATACAAATTTATGAGCTCTTAATCGTTATAAAGCTCACCAATTAATTATTTCAACTAAATGGCCTCTTTATTGCTTTTGTAATCGCCATGTACTCAACCTTTGTAGTGGACAATGTAACCGAATCTTGCAGTGTTGCTTTCTAACTAATTGCATAACTACTAATGCAAAACATAAACCCAATCCATGTTCTCTTTTTTTCAGGATCACCGGCAAAATCATAGTCCACAAAACTAATAATCCCATCCTTACTTTTTCCTATAATATAGACACGCCCTTAAAGAGCCATGCAAGTAATGTAGGATCTATTAAACTACTTTCAAATGCCCTTTACCCAGATTAGCCTTGTATTTATTAATTGAACTGATAGCGTACTATAAATTGGATGTGTGCAAACCATAGCATACATAAGGGAACCCACTACACTAAAGTAAGATTCTCAGGACATGTACTCAATTTCAACATCTGACTACAGACAAAATGAATATGAAAGTCTAAAATGTGATTCCAATAGAGTACTTACAAGTTTACAATTGTGCATATTAAATCTTCATAGCACCTTTCAATGTACCCCTTTTGATTAAGATATAACTTGTTAGCCTTCCTATCTCTCATAATCTCCTTGAGAAGAATCTTCTTTGCATTACTTAAATCCATCCTCTCAAACTTGAAACTAAGTTGAGCTTTGACATTTCAAATCTCTTCTCTATCTCTAGCTGCAATCAATATATCATCAATATAAATAAAAGATATACAGAATACCCATCATGGTTCTTCTTGAAATAAACATAACTACTATAGTTGCAACATATAAATTCATAAAAAATCATGAAAGTATCAAACCTCTTATGCCACTTCCTTGGAGACTACTTCTATGCATAGAGTGACTTTTTAAACAAAGACATGTAGTCTTTTTTACTATATGCCTCAAAACCCTTAAATTTTTATCCTCCTTAAGCACTCTATGTAAGAATATTATTTCACATCCAATCATATTCGGGATCAGGATTACGTATAACAATAATACAAAGCAAAGCTCCATATGAAAACACATCAATAAAGTTAACACTTAATACCTGACTCTATCCTTTAGCAATAAGTCTGGTCTTGTATCTTGCAACATCAATGCTCGATGTGCCTTCTTTCCTCTAAAACACCTACTTGCACTGATTAAATTTCTTGCCTTTAGGTGATTTCACCAAATTCAATGTGCCACTCTTGTTTAAGTACTTCATATTTTCATGCATAGTAATCACCCATTTTTTTAAATCCACACTACTTATTGCCTTAGAATATAAGGATGGTTCCTTGCTAGCATTAATATCTTTAACCATATTCAATGCATAAGACACCATATCAACTTCAGCATATCTTAGTGGTGGCCTTATATTTTTTCTAGGTTTATCCCTTATAATGGAGTACTAAGATGCGGTAGCTTCATCGTTACCTTTTAAATGCCCATTTAATGTATGCTTTATGGTGGATTTCGTCCTAATCTAAAACTCTGCATGTATATCTAATTATTAGTGCTGGATAGAATTATCAGAATTGTCTCTAAGAGACTAGTTATAAAGCATAGAAGTTTTATAAAAAAATTACATTACAAATTACAATGAATTTACTTAATTTAATATAACAAAGCTTATAACCCTTAACACTAGACATGTGCTCAAGAAAGACACAGTATTCAAACTTAAGCTCTAATTTTACCATTATCAACATGAGCATAAGCAGGAGAACCAAATATTCTAAAATTATTATAATTGGTAGGAGTAACAAACTATATCTCTTTTGTAGTATTCTTGTCAATTGTGGTTAAGGAAGATTAACTGATTAAAAAGAAAAAAGGTTGTAACTATAGTTTTAATCCAAAAATACTTTGGTAAACCATAATTAGAAAGCAAAAATGTTCTACTCATGCTCCGCCATATCATTCTATTGAGGAGTAAATAGAATTGTCCAATGTCTAATAATCCATTTGGCCTTACAAAATGAGTTAAACTCAATCGAACAAAACTCTAAACCATTATTAGTGTGGAGATGCTTCAATTGCTTTCAAGTCTTTTTCTTAATCAGTCTTCCACTACTTAAAAGTTGCCAACACCTTACTCTTATGCTTTATAAAGGACACCTAAACATTTCTTAAAAAAATATCAATGACTATTAACATGTAGTCTGCACACCCGTAGTGGCAACTTTGGATGGCCTCCAAAGGTCTAAATGAACATAGTTAAGTGTCCCTTTAGTGCTATAAATGCCCATATTAAAATTGACTCTTTTCTATTTCCTAAATACGTAGTGCTTACAAAACACCAATTTGCCAATTCGACTATCTATAAGTCTTTTTTTGCTTAACTTTGTTAGGCCATTCACACTTATATGGCTAAGGTACATATGTCAAAATGTAGTATTTTTGACATCTAATAAGGAAGTAGTGACAGCTGATTCAAGACTACAATTATACATGTCTACAGCACCCATTCTTTACAATAAGAGAGCCCTTTATAATCTTCCCCTCCACTTGTATAATTATACCCATCATAATTAAAGGTAGAAATTGAAATAAGATCTTGGCCCAATTCAAGAATATGTTGGACACTCTCAAGAACCAATACTAATAATCTTACTTAGAGCATTATTGCCCATCAATATAATCCTTATATCTTTTAGTTCTTAGGTTATGAACCATTCTTAATTATGAGTTTTATGAAATGTGCAGGCAGTGTCAAAAATCTAGTCTTGTATTAAATTAAACTTACCATTAGCAATACCAAAAAGATCCCCTTAATTATAAGTATCTTTTATATCTTTAACCAAATTGGATTCACCAGAATTTTCTAGCTTTTTTCCCTTTTGATTAGCTTTCTTAGTCTGTTCTTAAACTTTGAACACTTCATCTTGACATTACACCTTTTCTTGTAATAATAGCACTTTATAGTTTTATTCCTAGACTTTGACCTTCCCCTCTTTTCCTTACTAGAACCTCTTTCAGATGTCCTACCGTGAACTAAAAGACTCTTTGCCTGAGTCTTAGGATTAACTACTAGCTGTTTAATTTTCTCCTTAGAAAATAAAGCATCATACACCTCTTCAAGATAAATTTTATCATAACTAGACCACAAAGTATCAATAAAACTCACATAAGATAGAGGTAGTGAATATAAGAGAATTAACACTAAATCCTCATTCTCTACCTTAAGCTCCATGTTTTCCAAGTTAGGAATTATCTCTTTAAAAATAGTTAAATAGTCCTTAATGGATGTACCTTATATCACATGGCGAGAGTATAAACACTGCTTTAAATTCATTTTACTAATAAGGTCTTCTTCATTTACAACTGCTCAACCTTCGTCCTAAACACAACTACACAAAGTAGCGGTCTTCTCTTTCAATACATCTTGTAAAATACTATTAGACAAATGCAAAAGTATATAAGTCAAGGCTTTACAATCTTTGTGCTATTTTTCTTTACTCATTCACAAAACATGCATATGATCAACCCTTAAAATAGCATAAATTAAATCCTTATGCATGAGTATGATGCACATCTTGACCTGCCATAAAGAAAATCTTGTGCTACGATCCAATAGTGGAATTTCATACTTCATAGAAACCATTTTTTTCAAATAAAAAAAATGCCAAGATTAAAAGGAATCAGCAAAATCTCAACTCTAATACCATTTTATTGCACAATAGAAGTGTTGGTGTAAAATTATGCATAGTTTTAGGTCTTTAATTTACATGCATTTGTATATTTTAAATAGCATTTAGTATAAAAAAACATATAAAAATAGATACTTTTATATTTTTTTTTTCTAAGGAAAAGAGGTATGGAAGTGTTTGGTGGTAAAAAAGAGAACAAATGAGCAAAAACAGAGCAATGCTATAGTAAAATAATGAATAGTATATGATAACATACAGTGTCATGATCGCTACAAAATCACTGCTGCTATAGTGCGCAATCACGCACAGTTCTACAATCGTGACTGTTTTGATGAATAGTAGTCATACTACAGTTATTTAATACAATTTTCTATAGTACTATATTAAAATAATTTTGCTATAATATTTTTGGATTTTTTGGCTAATTTATGAGTTAGCATACACCATTTTGAGGGGGATCTAAGGGTCATTTGAGAAGACTATAAAAGAGAGGCCAAAAACCTAATTTAGGGCGTTAGAGACATTTTAAAAGATAAAAAAATCAAGACCCAAAAAGGGGGTTCTCTCCTTCCACAATTAAAGACTTAATACACCTAAGGAGAAGAAGAGGAGAAAAGAAGCTTAGAGAGGAGGCACCCATTAAAGATCTTTGAAGCTCCTTCATAACGTCTCTATTCTTTTCTTTATTTTTTATAGAATTTATCATTTACTTGGGTTGTATTGTGATTGAATGGTGGATATTAAAGCCATGAGTGGCTAAATTTATTATTGTTGTTGGGATGTGAGACCCATTTAATTCAAGTTATGAAATAGATTTCATTTTCATCTTTATTGCATATTATGTTTGTTGCGCTTATTGTGTGATTGTATTATGGCCACATACTCTCCCTTGTTTAGTTATACACATTGAGAAATGGTAGATCTAATAGACCTACAAACATAAGTTAGATTGGTTAAATGTCTTAAGAAAGCTTAACATGATCTAATTCTCATATGGTTTTTGCTTAATTCCATGTATACTTGATTTTGGCTCATGTTCATAGTAATGTTGAGCATTAAACTATAAATTTAAGTGTCAATTGATTCATATGCATGTTGAGTTGAGTAGTAACACTCAAGAGAGGGCACTCAACAGATTTTGCATAAACTCGAGATGTGCAATTGATAAAATAGAATCCATCTAGTAACTTGATGATTATGTGGTTATCATTCTCCCAACAACATTGTTCTTATAATTGGTTTCCCTCCTCCATTATTTAGCTTAGTTATTATTTTACTTGCTAATTGTATTTTTTTCTTAATTTACCTATTATTATTTGCTTGTTTATTTTAGTTCATAATTTGCTTTTTAATCAAATCAAATTAGAAAGGCGATAAACTAAATGAACTAGAACTAATAGTTAATTAGTCCTCAATCCTTATGGGAAATAATACTCTACTTATCATTTTATTACTTGTACGAAATGTGCACTTATGGCATTTTATCAATAAGTTTTTAGCACCGTTGCTTAGGATTGACGGTGCTAACATCATACTTAGTGATAGTTTATTAGGATTAGAGAAAATTTTCTTTTGTGTTCTATTTTTTTAATTTGTTTTACTTTATTTTTAGGTACTCTTCTTATTGTTTGTGCATAACACTAAATGGCTTATCATCAAGACTGGGAAGAATGGACAGCTTTAGAGTTTAGTATATCCAATTTAGAGTGTGATATGGTGACATCTTTATAAGCACAACTAGCTACATTATCTAAGCAAATTGGGGAGTTAGCTTTAAGAGGTAATTTTGTCCCACCAACTTCTAGTTTTCCTTATGAGTATTGCCATATGTTTGGCCATTTAACTTTTGAGTGTGGCTTTAGAAATGGAAACATGTATAGAGAAAGTGTATTTGAGAGTTGTAACTATGTTGGAGGTCCATTCCAACCAATGCTACCCAACAATCCTTTCTCCAATATTTATAACTAAAGGTGGATGAATTATCTTGATATCTCATGGAGCTATAATCAAAATGCACAAGGCTTCTCTAATAAATTCTTTAAGCCACCACCACTACTTAGATTCTAAGCTAAATCAATCAATGATAAGTTTGCAACCATGGATGAGAAATTTACAGCAATGGAGACCAAACTTAATAAATTCATTGATGCTTTAACATTCAATGACAAACTTATAGCCATATAGACAAAGTTGGATAAATTATGTGATACTATAATCTCTAATATGACCAATGAAGAAGCTAAATTTAACCAAATTTTCAAGAACCATGCATCTTCGATTTATAATATTGAGGTTCAATTAGAGCAATTGGCCAATGTGCTTTCCCCTAGAGCACAAGGTCATTTGCCTAGTAATATGGAGGTTAATTGAAAAGAGCAAGTGAAGGCTATCATACTAAGGAGTGGAAAAGAGCTTCAAGGTCCTAAAGAAGCTTCATTAAAAGATGAAGATGACATGGAGGAATAAGAAAAGAAGAGTGATGACATGAAAGAGAATGTTAAAGAGAAACAAGTTGAAAAGCAAGAAAATCAAGTGGATCAGCTCTTCACCTTTAACATATACAAATATGCTCCAAGTCATGTGGTGGAAGAAGAAGTAGTATTAAGTTATATAATGTAAAGCAAGGGGATTGATAGTGATGAGAATAGTTCACAAGCTCAAGATAGTGCCATGTTCTTTAAGAAGAAAATAACAAGATGACATAATGATCATATCCCCAAAAATACACATTAAATTGGAGATGTTATCTTGTTGATCAAATCAAGGATGCAACTACTACCGGAGAAGTTGAAGGCAAATGGAATGGTCCTTTCAAAGACATATACATGATATCAAAAGGTATTTTGGTCAAGTTAATGACCTTAAATTAGCAACCGTTTATCTTAGAATGATTTTTCTTGTTTCCATTTTAGTGCTTCTCATTTTTTTTTATTTTTTTTATTTTTTTTCGTTTTAGTTTCTTAAATTATGTTTTTGGTATCCTTGATCCTCTTATGTTTTTTATTTTAGGTTGAATAGTCTTATAGGATATGAATGAATTTTTACTATGATCGTGGATCCCTTTTACCAACACCATAACAAGGGGAGTCATGTTGAGCCTATGTGTTTAATTTCATTGTAATAGTTAGTTTAATTTCTTCTAAACTTGGTTGACATTTTGAGTTAAGATTTTTATCTTTTAATCAATCGAATGCATGTTATTGTTTGCTTGATCATAATTGTGAATGATTTTATTAAGAATTAGTTTGGTGAATGAACTAAACTCCTTTTTAGGGTCATTTTTAGTTCTATGTAAAAGGAATCATAAAAACACTCTTTTCCATTATAAAAAAAATAAAAAAAAATAAAGTGCTTAAGAACTTAAATTCCATATACTCTAATGCTCTTGCAAAAGAGTAAGAGTATTAAAAAAAACCCTCTCGAGGTGTTCATGTTGAGTACTTGGGAAAGACAGGGAACTACTAAGAAAGGGAAGAAAAGCACAAAAGTTTAAAATAAAGAGGATACAGTTTATTTTCGCATGCCAAATTAGAACAACTTTAAATTGGAGTCTTTTTCATTCATGTGTGCTTTTCCCAAGATTTTGGTTCATTCTTGTGTGATTGTGAGTAGATAACATGCTCTTAGCTTGGTAATTTCAATTCTCGATTTGATTTATTAACCTTGTTTTCGAGATGCATAAACTAGTTATTAGGAGGCGATTGAGATGTATACTTGATGAAATCTTGATTATACACTTTGTTTATTACTTTAATAGCGTGTGTTCTTGAGTTTGCTTGAGGACAAGCAAAGATTTAAGTGTGGGAGGTATTTTTTGGTGTTAAATTATGCATAGTTTTAGGTCTTTAATTTACATGCATTTATATATTTTAAATAGCATTTAGTATAGAAAAATATATAAAAATAAATACTTTTATATTTTAGAACACACAAGAAATGATTAAATATAATAGAATAATGGTAAAATAAAGAAGTATAGAAATAACACATAAGAATTTATATGAAAAACCTCAAGGCGAGGAAAAACCACAAGTAGAGTTGGGGAGAATTTTACTATATTGTAAAAATTAGTACAAAGGAGTGTTAGGGTGGCTAACAATAATAAGTAATATGATGAGGCAAACCCTAAAAATAAATATTTATACATTTAAGGTACAAATGGAGACAAAATAAAGAGAAACATAACTTTCAAAATTGAGGTCGACCACATTATGCATCACACGGCTGTGTCATGGCCCATGTTCGCTTCTAGAGCTACAACACTTTCATACATGGTCTACAACACCCTCGTGTCTTAGGTCATGTTCATAATTTAATAAAATAGAATACCATAACATGGTTACCAATAAGCCTGTGTCTCTGACCATGTTCATCATTAGATAAAATGGTAGACTCCAACATGGGTACTAGCATGCTTATGTACATATTCCTCACTGGACAAAGACACACATCACGATACGGTTGTAAATATAATCATGCAATGATCCAAAAACCATGGATTAATTCACATCACAAACTTAATAGAGTATAAATTAAGAAAGCTAAATGAACAAATAAAGTTCATAATAGTTTGGATTATGTTCATAAAATCATTCATTATCCAAGGAGCTTTAGATGACACATCGAGTCTCTTGGATTCATATTATAGTGTCTATTCCAGGATTAAGCATATCTAAGGAATACAAAAATGGTTTTCTTAAAATGTAGAATAGAAGTATAAAGGAAGAAAAAAGATTTGCTTGAGTTAGAATAAATGTAAAGATTAGGTTTTATTTTAGGTTGTGAGACCCACATCTTATTAGACTAATTAGGTAATTAAGGTCATGGGGTGAAAAAATGATATGGCAAATATTCATTAAATAATATATTCTCACTTTAATTGCCACATCATAATAGCAGTTGTTATATTTAAATAAAACAATGGGTATCTAAAAATGCAAATTAAAATTTAGAACCTAAATTGAAATTAAAAAAAAGTTTAGTGATTGTAGTTGCATTTAATCCATTTGAATTTATGTGAGGTGAAGAATGACATGCTGAAGAACTTAAAGAATATTCTCACTCTAACTGTCACATCATCATATCTCCTGTAAGAAACTAATGGATGACACCTAAATAAAAATATTGGGTACCAAAAAGATAAAAATATAAATTTAGTATTCAAACTGAAAGAAAAAAAAAAGTAAGTTTAATAATCATATGTGCACTTAACTTGAATTTTTCTATCTGAATTTATTATAAATTTAGAGATGAGCATGAGATAGAGAAAACTATCGAACCAAATTGAAATATCAAACTATAAAATATTAAAATCATATCGAACTAAATAATTTTAACCTCAAACTAAACCAAACCCAATTTTATGACTAATTTAGTATGATACTGGATATTTATAAAAAATAAAAATAAAACTAAATTAAGAACCATACTGAACCATACCAAAACCGTAATGAACTGAAAACTGAATATAGTACCGAATATTCATTTAATAAATAATATATAAATATATGAATAATAGTGAACTTAATTATATACTTTTCATTGTATTATGAAGTAATATATGTATAATAATATATGATTAAAATTAATATATTTTGTGTTTAAAATATAATAAATAAATTACTAGTAAAATTGATACATATACAGTTGCCAAAAATATATATAATATAGGTTTAAGCATATACAATAATTTTGCTGAAAATATGTATTAAATATATGTTCATACAAAAATATATAAACATATACATACTTTCATTGTTTATTTGTTAGTAATAAATATTAATTCAAGCAATAATATAAATTTGTGTGTAACATAAATTCATGAATTTCCATTTTCGAATGATACAATTTGATCTATTATAAAAGAACCAAATTTTCGTAATGAACCGTTATGAAAAATAGGATGGTATTGATATGAAAATTTTTAAATTTAGTAGTGATATTGAGATTTTATTTTTAAAATTTTCAAAATTTAATATGATTCCAGAGATTTTTAATTCATGGATTTCTCTAATCCACGCTCACCCACAGTAGAATTTGTTTCCAATGGGTAAATTTTGTAAGATAGGTATGGTGGTCCAAGATTGGTTTATTGAATTGATTTAGCTATCCTTAGCAATAGTATATAGCCTTCTAAGTCTTTGTTTTCCATCAATGAAATGAGCTTCGTGAAGACGGCACATTTCCGTTTCCATTTCCATTTCTTCCATTCTCCAATTCAAAGGGTTTAGTGCATCGTTGGTATCTTAACTTTGGGTCATGTTTCACTTTGCTATCAAAATTTCAATTTTTTCTTTTCAGTCCCAAAAATTCTATTTTTGTTCTAAGTTAAAGTACCTCAAACATATCTAATCAAATTCAGTATACATGATAGCCGGAATAAGTATATTTTTAGTATATTTGTCACGTAAGTATCTCATTAAACAGTATAATCACCTTGTGGTCCATAAAATAAAATTTGCATAAATTTTATTTTATAGAGCCTACAAGAAAATTTTGCTTTATGAAGCCAACAAGATGATTAGACTATTTAACGGAATGCAACAAATTTTATTTTATGGAGCCCACAAAAAAATTCTATTTTATGGGGCCAACAAAATGATTAGACTGTTTAATGGAATGCTTACATGGTAAATATACTAAAAATATGTTTATTCTGGTTACCACATATGCTGAATTTAATCAGATATATTCGAGGTACTTTAGCTTGAAACAAAATAGAACTTCAGTAACTAAAAGGAAAAAAATTAAAAGTTTAGAACCATTTTGAAACATGGGGCAAAATTATAGTACCAACGGTGCAACAAACCCCTAATCCAAAAGAAAAAAAAATCTTTCATTTTCTTGCTCTAGAACCCAACAAATTACTCGAATACTCCCTCACACACACAATTACATTATTACATCTTAAAATTTTAATCTTGTGGCTTTTGGTTCCTCGTCTAGCTTAGATTGAGAGGCATGAATTATATCAAGTACGACCTCTTCACGTTGAGTACTTAGGAAAGATGGGGAACTACCGAGAGAGGGAAGAAAAGCACAAAAGTTTAAAATAAAGAGGATAGAGTTTATTTCCGCATGCCAAATTAAAACAACCTTAAATTACAGTCTTTTTCATTCATGTGTGCTTTTCCCAAGATTTTGGTTCCTAAATGAATTAATAAAGTTCATAATAGTTTGGATTATGTTCATAAAATCATTCATTATCCAAGGAGCTTTAGATGATACACCGAGTCTCTTGGATTCATATTATAGTGTCTATTCCAGGAATGAGCATATTTAAGGAATACAAAAATAGTTTGCTTAAAATGTATAATAGAAGTATCAAGGAAGAAAAAAGATTTGCTTGAGTTAGAATAATTCAAAGGGTTTAGTGCATCGTTGTTACCTTAATTTTGGAGCATGTTTCACGTTGTACTAAAATTTCAATTTTTTTTCTTTTTAGTTTTAAAAAATCTATTTTTGTTCCAAGTTAAAATATCTCAAATATATCTTATCAAATTTAGCATACATAATAGTCGAAATAAACATATTTTAATATATTTGTCACATAAGCATCTCATTAAGTAATCTAATCACCTATGGAGCCTACAAGAAAATTTTATTTTATGAAGTCAACAAAATTATTAGATTATTTAATGAAATGCAGCAAATTTTATTTTATGGAACCCACAAAAAAAAATTATTTTATAAAACCAACAAAATTATTAGACTGTTTAAAGGAATGCTTACATGGTAAATATATTAAAAGTATATTTATTTCAATTGTCCCGTATGCTAAATTTGATCGGATATGTTCAAATTACTTTAACTTAAAACAAAATAGAACTTCAGTAACTGAAAAAAATAAAAATAAAAATTTAGAACCATTTTGAAACATAAGATAAAATTATAGTACCAACGGTGCAACAAACCCCTATTTCAAAAGAAAAAAATATTCTTTCATTTTCTTGCTCTAGAACCCAACAAATTACTCAATTACTCCCTCACACACACACTTACATTATTACATCTTAAAATTTTAATCTCTTGGCTTTTGGTTCCTCGTCTGGCTGAGATTGAGAGGCGTGAGTTCTATCAGGTACGACCTCTTCATCATTATATAGCACAAGAACTCCACACTTTTTCACCTTGCATTTGCCAACATCTAGAAGTTGAGAGTAACCTTCAAAGTAAAATTCAAAATGAACCATTTTGCCTGAATATTTGTTGAGCCAGTCTTCTTCATCTTTTGAATTATATTGCATTGATTTGATGTAAGGATGAGACCACACTAGAACATGATCCGACTTAGCTAAATGAATATCAGAATCGTACCAACGCCAATCCCAAATGAGATCTTCCTCTTTACATCTATCATCAGTTTCAATGACATAGCATTTGCATCGAATCCAATACTCAGTTGGGGAAACAAGATCCATTGACCCAGCTGGTGGCTCCTCCAATTCAAAGACAACGCATACAGCAACACCCTTTACCTGATTCCAACTTAAAGGCAACTGTGTGGCTACTAAAGATCCTATACTCTTGTCAGGAAACCATTGAGGGATTTCTTTTCCCGGAAAAATAATTCTAGTTTCATCTCCACTCCTGATAGCCTGTACCACAAAAATTAATAAAAAAAAAGTGAGAAGAGGTAGTACAATTGATATTATACAAGTTGCTTGTGCACCTACCTTAATTGCCAATTGAGAATTTTCCTCATCGTCTAATTCCAAGCAATTCGTAAATTGCACATTTTTTAAATTGAATTTGCCGACGGTTGACAAGGTTTCTAGAGATTTGCATTGACATGCAGTCAAGACTTGTAGAGACTGTGGAAGCTGAGGTAAAGCTTTAAGTCTTCTGCAATAGCTTAAATCAACCAAGCGAATTTCGGACAGCTTATACATGGTGCTTGGTAGGGCTACAAGTGCTTTACAGTTTTCAAGCAGCAGAGTGGAGAGTGAATTGAGATTTTCAATTGTAGAAGGTAGCTCTTTAATTGCCGTTCTCCTTAAATACAGATCAGTCAGAGCTCCCATAGGCTCCAATATTTCTGGAAAACTCTCAAATCCTGGGCAATCAGATAGATCAAGAATTTCAAGATTCTTTAGCTTGCAAATGCTATTCGGTAGGCTCAACAGCTTTTTGTTATTTACCATCTTCAATATAGTAAGTCCTGTCAGAAACTGGATGGATGAAGGCATTTGTTCTATAGCATTGTCACCCAAATATAAAATTTCCGTATTGGGTGAAACTTTTGGAAACTTTGTGATACTTGAGCAGCCAGTGAGATCAAGAAAAGTAAGAACTGTCAACTTCTCAATTGATTCAGGCAATTCATTTATTGCAGTATGACTCAAATTTAGTTTACTTAACTTTCCGAATATTTCAGGACATCTTTTTAGATTGGAGCAACCTTCAAGATCTAATTCGCTAAGACATTCTGAATCAATCCTGTCCGGAAGGCGAATAAGATTTTTGCATTGTGCAAGATTGATGTTCTCCAGCTTGCTAAGATGCTGAAATGAGGAGGGAATCTCAGTCAAACTTCTGCAGCCATTAAGATCTATGGTCTTAATATTTCTAGCATTTGATAGATCCGGAATTGTGGTGAGGTATTCGCAGTGCCTTAGATCAATTTCCTTCAAATTCTCAAGATACTGAAACAGAAGATATTCATAAAAATATCATGACACAATAAAAAAATATATAATATATAAATTCAAATGTTCACATAGTGGTATACGTCCCTACAATTAGTTTCGACTAGGCATATGCTTGCACAAAAGTGCAAGTGATATAAGCATAAGTGATGTAACTTCCATGCAAATGTGTGTATTTATACAAATAAAATTATAACAGTTAGATTAATACTTATTTAATTATAGCTATTGATACATATTATAGGTATTGATACACAAGAATAATTAATGGTCGTAATTAAATAAAAATTAATCCAACAATTATAATTTCATTTGTATAAATACAAACATTTGCACTACAATAAAAGTCTACAAAAATATTATGTAAAGAAACTATCTTAATTTTTCTAAAAAAAAAGAAATTGACAGTTGTAATTCAGAAATAGATCATTTCTTGTGTTATAACTTCGAAGAAATAATCGAAAATTCCTATTCAATCGCTTGTCTTCCAATATGAGCAAATGCACAAGTAATTGAAATATTTCACACAATAATATTGTGCATCCTAATGTCACGTAAAAGGATTATTATATTATTATTATTATTATTATTTCATAAAAAAAATGTAAACAGAAAGTATAAAATGAAAATCAGTTCAATCACACCCACTTTTATTTTTCTTTTAATTATTGATGAAGATATAATTAAAATTACGTTGATGATAATCATATCTTCCCAAATTACCAAAAATAATAAAATTTATAATAAATATAGAAATATTAAATGTAGAAAAATCAAGTAAAGAAAAAGATAATATACCTACAAAAATAATTGACATTTAAAAAGTAGTTTATATATAAAAGTGAAGAAAATCAAAACTAGAAATAAAATACCAAATTTTTGGCATATATACAAACAAAGAGAAGATGAAATTAAAATAAATAAATTGAGGTGAAGACAAGTTACGTTTTCTTTTTGGAAACCAATGAATATAAAAGTTGAAAGGTTAAGGAAAAATTAAATCTTATAATGACTTGAAAGATTAAAAAAAGTTGAAGAAAAATAAAATTTTCATACGAATTGAAAAAAGAAAGGTTAAAAAAGAAAAAACTCATATTTCAAGCGATATAAAATGTTGAAATTTCATGCAGCCATGTGCAATATTATTAGACTAACATTTGTTAATATAATATTGAAAATTCTCAAAAGCTAAACTTTATAATATTTATATACATATAGATTTGATATGAGAACACTTCATAATTTTACCAAAAAAATATATATGGACATATGTTTAATTTCAGGATAAATTATTATTTACTTTCTGTGTTTTATTATATTATATTATTTTCTCCTTAATATTTAATATTAATTTTAACTCTTAAATATAAAATACTTAAGCTTAACATTTAATATTTATATCCTTTAAATAAAAATATAAAATACCTAATTTTAATTTTATATAATTAAAATCTTAATTAAATACCAATTAATTAGTATTAGTTTTAAAATATATCTATTTAAATATTAATTTAAAATATTTATATTGTATTAAAATTTTTAAACAAATCAATTCTCTCTTTAATTTTGAAATCTAATTTTTTATTTGAATTGTTAGTTTCAATTGTTGGGTATATAAATTAAATTATTTAAAATTATTATTTTTATTCATAAATATAGTTTATATACTCTTCAAATAAAATTTGAAGTAGTATAATTTATGCAAATAGAGAGAGTCAAATAGTATTTACTTAATATATCAGTTAACGATAATTGTGATGAAAAAATTAATGAAAAAAGTAAATAATACATTATACAAACAAGGAGAGTTAATGTAAACTTTAAATGTCAGGGATCAAAAAGTATAATATAGCAAACTATAGAGGGTAAATAGCAATTCACCCTTAATTTTAATAATATTCATGAATATTAATCATATGAATATATTTTATTTTTGAAGTAAATTATTAATTAAATTGATGTATTTTAGTATCAAATAAATAATATATATTTAAAAAATTTTATTTTTAAATAATAAATAATTTAAATATAATAAATAGCTATCAATAATTTTACATTTTTAATAATAAAATGCAATATATTTAAAAAAAAATGAGATATTTTTGCCAAAAATAGGAATTTAGGATAAATTTGTTAATAAAAATATTTGATCTTTTTATATAAATATGAAATTGATGTGACACCAAAGTCCACATCAATAATACCAACTAGGACGCCACATTAACATCTTCACACTAAATTTTGACCAAAGCCAACTGTAGGTTTTATTTGCCACACATTTGCCAATTTTGGACATATATATCAAAATTTTGAAAAATGAACTTAAATTGCAATAAGTGAAAATAGTTTGATCTTTTCAAACTATTAAGCTTTTATAATATAAAAAATTAACAAAAAAAAGTATTAATTATGCGTGATAAAAAGTGATGGGAGTTATAATTAAATTTTTAAAGCCACAAGAATCTATTAGCTGGGGGTTTATATTTAATTAACCCAAAATGACACATAAAAGCTATGTAGCATGGGACACAAGAAACAGAAAAATGAAAAATGAAAAAGCGTATACAAACAATAATATTTATTTATTTGTTTAATTTGTAATTTTTTAGGATATAGGTGCATGCATTGGGTAATACATGATCAAAATGTCTCGTATTTGAATTTTTTCACCTTATCATTATAATAAAGCCAAAACTTATCAGTTTTTTAGTTTTAGGTTTTTAAAGTTTTATTTTGTATATTTCACGGATTTGAAGTTTTAAACTATTCTGTCAATTTTTTAACAAAAATTATTTTCTTTTGATCCATAAAGTTTTATATTTCTAACATTCGTATCATCTTTTATTTTTGAACACTTATGTCATTTTTAAAATTTTTTTATTGGTAAAGAATAAATTTACTTATTTTAAATTCTAATATTTTAAATTATTATATACATATTTAAATTTTAAAAATAAACAAACAAGTTAATGTTATTATGTTAAATTTAATAAAAAAATTATAATACTACTACTGCTTTTCACAATATTTTAAATTATTGTGAAAAAATTTTTATAATAAAAATTTTTTTCATGTACCCAAAAACTAATAGAAAAATGAAAAAGTTTGAGTTGATTGGAAAATCTACCACCATTTTTTAATGATACACAGACATACATTGGTATTCACTATTTATAAAAGTTATATTATAAAAAATTATTCACAATAATTTAATTAAAATTTTGTACAAAAAACTAAAAAAATGTATTGAAAATATAAAATTTAAATTTTGAAAAGTTATAAAATACTTTTTTATCATAATCTCTTTTAATTATGGTATTCTGTTCATCATAATATTTTATTTTAAAAATATAATATTTTATATTTAAAAAGTTTTATTATAATTTTTTTAATCTTAACATTAACTTGTTTATTTATTTTTAAAATTTAAAATTATTTAAAAATATATATAAATTTATATTTTTAATTTAAAATATTAGAAATTAAAATAAATAAATTTATTTTTTACTGATGAAAAAAATTTAAAAGTGATATAAGTATTAAAAGGTAAAAAATTGTATAAATGTTAGAAATATAAAACTTCAATGACCAAAAGGAAATAATTTTTGTTTAAAAATTGACATAAGGGTTTAAAACTTCAAACTTGTTAAGTTCGAGCACCTATATATACAAAATGAAACTTTATAGGCCTAAAGATAAAAAATCAATAAGTTTAGGGATCTCAATATGGGTTTTGCCTATAACAAATTGAGCATATTGAATGTAGTTTTTCTCAAGTATGTGTAATAATCTCCAATTAATGCATGGTTTGTGCTCTTTAAACTTGATTGATAATTTGAGATTAAAGATTTTTTAACTTTAATGAATCCAATACTTACTTCTCTTTTTTAATGGTCGAATTTTTCACGATAATGCTTTTGGAAAAGTGTTTGTAAGTAGAAAATTAATGAGTTTTAGGACAATTTTTAAGTTAGCATATGGTAGGTAATTTCAATTCTCAAAAAGAAAAAAAAATATATGTGCAAAGGAGTTAAAATGCAAATTTAAAATCTTTATATGCTTTAACTCCAATGTTCTAAAAATGAGTAAGAATGTCCAAATGACCCGTTCGACAGTATTCACATTGAGTAGTATGGGAAAAGTGAGATACTAACATCATAATATTGTTGCTCATAATTTTTTTTTAAAAAAAAAAAACATAATGAGTTCCGTTGCTATCACTAATGGTTGAGATATATTCTACTCGCTTTCATTTTTCTTAAGTATTATCTTGTGGATCTTCATGAATTCAATTGAAAATTTTGCATTTCACTCATTAAATGCATACATCTTTGATATCGAGTTATCAATTTTATTTTTGAGTTATAAGCTTTGTATTAAATGGAGATTATAATGGATGTTCGAGCTAAATTTGCTAATGTGTTAAGTTCTTTGTATTGATAAGAGGTTCTTATAAGCTTGCTTGAGGAAAAGCAAGGATTTAAGTTTGAGGGTATTTTGATTGTGCTAGGATTATAGTTTCATTTTTTATTTTTATTTTTATTTTTTTTGGTGTGATTAGTGCTTAGTGATTTGATTAGGTTAATTATGTGTAGATAGTGGGTTTTGTTATTTCTATTTTGTTTTGTAGCTAGATGGAGGATAGAGAAGAGAAAGAAGAGACTTAAAGTGAATTTTGGAAGTTAGTTGATAGTTGTGATCATAGAAGAGTTGCAAGCGCATGTTAGTTCGTTCTATAGTTACTGCCATGATCGCAAGTAAAGATGCGATCGCATATCCCATTGAGCCATATCTTTCTGCTACAATCATAGGTCTTCTGTGCCTAGCCCTTCTGTTGCAATTGCAAGCACAACTACAATCACAAGAAGCTCGATGCCAACTGTATAAAGCGGATGTGTGAGCCAATGGCAAAGAAAATCTAGGAAATTTCAAGGACAGTTCTAGAAGGATATAAAAGGAGGTTCATGCACATCTAAAGGGAATAACAACACACATTCAAGAAGAAGAAAAAAACACTAGAGAGAGGCCACAATAGGGAGTAAGGAAGGTTAAAGAAAATCTCTACAAGAGCAAGAAGAAAAGAAAGAAGATTGAGAGCCAAGAATCATAATTATTTTCTTTACCTTTTCTCATTTTTTTTGTAATTGATTACAAGTTTTTTTTGAGATCCTTTGATTTTAATGTTGAATATTAATATGTTAAACTAAATTTTTTGTTGCTAAGAATTATATATCTCACTTGATCTAAACATTTAATTCAATTACATGTTGATGTTATAGCATATTTTGTTTATTTTACTTCCTACTTGTTATTGATTGGCCACCAATAACATGATTATAGTTAGGAATATGCATTGAGAAATAGTATTTCTAACGGATCTATAAACATAAGTTTATGACTAAAGATAACTTGAGTTAATTAAATCTCATGGATTGTGCTTGATAGTTTGTGATTATTATCAAATATAACTTGGGGGTATGATGAGAGTTAATTCTTGAGTGCTTTGATTAATAATTATAAATTTGATTAATTATTACTTGATAAGTGCTCTAAGAGGACTCGAGTATGCAATTATAATTAGATATATTGAATGTTAATTGCTTGGTGATTGTGTAGAGAATTAATTATTAGTAAGTATTTATTAGTAGTGTTGTTTCTTTTCATTGTAATTAGTTGACATTTTAAATTTCCTGCATTTAATTTAAATTAATTATAGCCTTAGACAAGTTAAAATAGAATTAATCGGTGAATAAATGGCCAATTTTCAAGAAAAGGATATTTTACTTCTATTATATTATTTGTTTGACCCCGTATACTTGCGGGTAATCTCAAACAGTTTTGTAAAAGAAGTTATCTTCGTTGGGATTTTATATAAAGTCTTTGCCCTTGGCCTTTGCTTTACAAGGGCATCGGATTTTGTTTTGATGAAATTTTCGAGTTACAAAATTAAGAATTACATTTGTATCTTCCTTAATATATTTAAATTTTTACTTTGATTTGTCTAACAATTATAATGTGACATTTAGACAAAACTCTAAGACATAGTTTAGACTTTCTAAGAATTTTTGCCATTGGATTTTACCAACAAGTTTGTATGGAAACTTGTTTACAAAAGATAAAGATCTCTCAATAGGGTGATAGTTCCTTGAGAAATGTAATAGCCAAGGAATTCGACCCATATTTGAAAAAGAGATATTTTTATGTTGAAATAACCAAAAAAATTTTTTAACATATTATCCGACTAAACTTGAAAATACTAATGTATCATCTATGTAAATAACACATAATTATGAATAAGGAATAAAAATCTCATTAATCAATGTTGACAAAGTCCCTAATCAATGTTGATTTTTCAGTATACTGATTTCATGAGCTACAAAATTAAATGGCATTGATTCTATAATTTGCATTGTGCTTAAGGATTTATAGAAGTATTTATAGAAGCAAAATTTTTGTAATCTTCCAGGATTAAGCAGATTGTTCACTATACACTCATATATAATGTAATAAAAACTAAAAACCCCAAAATTATTAAAAAATTACAAGTTGAACCATGAAAAACCACATATCGAAGGGTACCGTTGTTTTTTTTTTTTTTTTTTAAGCATGCCATAGATCACCAAAAAAAAAATAGTATTCTTAAAAAATCTAAGCCACATCAGAAGAGCTAAAAATAAAATAAAGAAAAAACTGATTTTAAAACTATGCATAAATGCAAATGTTTAAATTATCTAAATATAATATTCTCATCATTTTTATTCCAACCATCAAAATCAAATGTTAACTTTTATTTTAATTTGGCATATCATAAATCACAAAAACACACACACGTGTGTGTTAGTCAGGTTATAAAAATTAAACAATTAAACTATGAGACAAATAGAAAAAGGTTAGTATTAAAATTTAGGCATAATTGCTTATAAAATTCACAACTTTACGAATTTTAATAATTTTAGCATGTATTTTCAACTTTTAATTAAAAAGTCTTGAACTTTATATTTTTTAAAAATTTTAATACATTCTTTTAACATTTAAAAAAATTATAAACTTTACAATTTTTTAACATGTTTTTTTTTAAAATTTTATCAAAAAATTATTAAAACTCATAAAGTTCAAATTCTTAGATAATTAGACTAAATTAAATTATATTTATTCAATCAATTTTTTTACATCTTATAAAATGTTGTATTATTTAATGTTGATATAATACCAAATTGCTTTTAGTAAAAAAAAAAAAGAGAGAGAGAATTTAATGAGTTAGTAAAAATTATTATTCTTAAAATACACCATTTTAAAATAAAAAAAAAATAGTATTTCAATTTGTTATAAATTTGAAATCACTTATATGACACCGAAATAAATTTTTTAATTAAAAACATGTTAAAATTATTAAAAGATTTAAGATTTACTATCTTAAAGTGAAAAAAATATTTCAATATCATATAAACAATTGTAAACTTATGAAAAATTAAAATATTATATTTTTTATTTTAAAATAGTATATTTTAAGGAGAAAATTTTTCCTAACTCATCAAAATGTGTTTAGTGTTATATATATATATATATATATTAAGAGTTCATATGATCTTAGCATCGATGTATTGCACAACATGGAACAGTCTTTCTTTTAAATCGACGATGGTAGGAATCGAACCCTATACCCCAATATACTATTGAATAGGAGTTATTATTTGACTACTTTTTTATTTTAAAATAGTATATTTTAAGGAGAAAATTTTTCCTAACTCATCAAAATGTGTTTAGTGTTATATATATATATATATATATATAAATTAAGAGTTCATATGATCTCAGCATCGATGAATTGCACAATATGGAACAGTCTCTCTTTTAAATCGACAATGGTAGGAATCGAACCCTATACCCCAATATACTATTGAATAGGAGTTATTATTTGACTACTCCCTCAATGACGTGTTTAGTGTTATATTAACATAATATTTTATTAGATAATAAAAATATTGATTAAATAAATATAGTTTATTATTGAAATAAATTTTTTTGATAAATTAAAAAAAAATACTAAAATTATTAAAAGTTTTAAAGTTTGTAATCTTTTTATAAAATCTTAAAAGAATGTATTAAAATTGTTAAAATGTGTAAAGTTCAAAATTTTTTAAATAAAAATTGAAAAAACATGCTAAAATTGTTAAAATTCATAAAATTAAGGATTTTTTTAAGCAATTAGACCTAAAATTTATGCATAAATTAATAAAAACATTTTTAAATTTTAATGCTTTTATCGCTAGGAGATTAACTACAAAAAAACCTTATAAACTTCACTATTTTTCTAACACTATTATGACATTTTAATTTTGAAAAATCAATTCATAAACTTTTATATTTGTTACGATTTTATCATGTCATCAGTTGAGATTAATTTAAAAAAAAAAAAAAAAACCTAAACTTCCTATTAAATAGGTCACCTCATTTTTTGAAACAATTACATTAAAAAGTTTCTTTCATTCTAGCACACTTTTGATACTTAAAAAATATTTTTAAAAAATTATATTTTTATAAAATATATACCTTTCACAAAATTTATTTTCATGATTTTTTATAAAAGTATTTTTCAGGTGAAATATGTTTCATTTTATGATATTTTTATTAAAAATAACTTTTAAATATGTTTTCTAAATATATTTTTAACAGAAATACTTTCATGAAAAGTATGCTCCATTTCATGATGTTTTTCATTAAAATTAATTTCTAAATATATTTTTTCAATTACTTTCGTAATACAAAATTTACTATTCAAATAACAAAATATGAAACATGTGTCGTTCAAATAATTTTTTATAACAAATATATTTCTGTGAATTTGAAAATTATTTTATTAAAGAAGAAGAAAAACTAATAAATCATACAATATTGTTGTTAATTTAAAAATTTATGAATTAATTTGTTAAAATTAAAAATTTATAATAATATTGATAAGTGACAAGTGACAAATTTATGGTCTTTTATGGTTATTAATTTTTTTATTTTTATTTTGGATTTATCATTGCTCATGCTTGTTGAGATTCTTGCCTTTGTTTTTTCACATTCCTAGCCAGATTTTGTATTTTCATACTAGAAACAAAGTTACTTTATTTTGATTATTCAGCTATAATTGGTATTCAAGATCAATCCATTCTTTTGGTTGACAATTATAAAAATACAATCACTACCCAGAAGTCAAAATCACTTCTTTTGCCTAATAATCTCAGTGAAACCGCCGTTAGACCCAAGCAAGTAAATAATAATCTGTTAAAAGCAGGAAAATACGTTGATGGTGGCCATGGTGGAGAAGATAGCTGGGTATGGTGGTTGGAGTGGTGAGGTTAGTGATTGAAATTGAGAAAGACGGTACATGTGAAAGATGTATAAGTTTACAAGAGTCTACGTGTGTGTGTATATATTCTACTACGAAAGTGCACTTTAGTTTCCAAACCAATTGATCAAGGTGTATACACCTGAAAAATAAGTAAAAAAAAAAAAATAGTTCTAAAATTTATAGTTTTATTTTACTTAAAAACAAGAATACAATATGAATATATTTTAATAATGGGGAATATGATACGATTTAGATGTTCTTTTCTGCAGATGCATGTGATAGCTAAATTAAAATAGAAGACATACCTGTGCTCCGGTCCAGAGTTGTTCAACTTTACTACCAGGTAGATTGAGTTTAACAAGGTTTTGAGGACAAAAATTTGATGGGAAAGATTTCAAAGGAAAGCCATGCCAATGGAGATATCTAAGCTGGTTAGGAAAGTACTGAAGGTCTTGGTAGAAGTGCACTTTATTATCCTCGAAATACTTTTGGGAACAAAAATTAAGTAGCCTCAGACGACCCATTCCTACAAAGGCATTGGTTTCTAACCTCATTTCTCTGGATTTTGACATGTCCAAAGAGATGGCTTCTATTGCTCTGGTCCCCTTCCAAAAAAAAAAAAAGAATTGAGTTTCAAGTTACATCATTATTGATGACGGTAACATTATTCTTATTATTATATCCAATTTTCTAATAAGAATCTATATACACTTCAGAATTTTAGAATTTTTTCAAAAAAAAAAAAAAAATCTACAACATAATCCAAGATGATAGACAAGGCTCCAATCCAAGAATATTTTTATTATCTCAAACAGGTTAAATTTCTTACCATATTTTTTGTCAATACTTGGTAAATGTCCTCAGGGTCCCATAGCCTACTACGTTTGCCAGGTTCTTCAGATTCTCCTCGCACAATTTCATGACCCATTTCTTGCACCAAATCATGCATACGGACCTTCATGTCATTTTCCATATTTATAAGAGCCTTATCCTTAAGAACTGCAAATGCGATATCAGGGAAAAAGCCACAACCTTCCAAAGTATTCCTTGCAACTTCTACAAATTCTCCGTTGAAAAAGCATGCAATATCGAGGAATACCTCTCTCTGTATATCATCCAATCCATCAAAGCTTACTTTCAGAACATCATTAATTTTCAGGTCAGGAATTTTATCTAGTCTGTCCTGAACTTTTTGCCACTCAGTTATACTTGTATCATAAAGAGAAGAGCCCAAAACTTTTAAAGCCAAGGGAAGACCTTTTGCATGATTTATAAGTCTTTCTGAGAGCCTCAAGTACTCTGTTTTGGGATTCTTTTGGTTGAAGGCATGTTGGCTAAAGAGTTGAAGGGCTCGATCAGTCTGCAGATACTTAACCTCGTAAATATCCTTCACTCCATGTGCATCTAGCAAGTGTTTGTCACGAGTGGTTATGATGATTCTACTTCCTGGACCAAACCAATTAGGTTCTCCAGCTAAGGCTTCCAATTGCTTCCAGTCATCAACATCATCAAGAACAAGAAGAACCTTGGACCTACAACACATTCTCTTCACTACACTAAAACCAGCACTGTAAGCCCGTGCAGTTAACCTCCTTTTGCCACAGGGAATTCTGGAAAGAAGCATCTCCTGTAAATAAGCTGCACCATGTTTTCTGAAGTTATCTTTAACATTTGAAAGAAAACACTTGAACTCGAATTTGCTAGACAGCAAATCATAAACAACATTGGCAATTGTTGTTTTGCCAATGCCACCCATGCCCCAGATTCCTACCATATGAGCTGCATTCGACTCGAAGCGCAATTTCGTCTCTATATTTTTTACGTGGGAATAGATTCCAACAAGTTCACCAGTACCTTTTGCTGATGTATGAACTAATCTATCTGACATATCTGTTACTATTTGCTCAATCAGGATTTTGTCCTCCCTGTCTCAATTAGACATAAAGAAATGTAATTAGACTTGTATTATTAAAAAAAAAAAAAGGGAAATTGAGAACTTAGGATTCCCATATTTTATCTGATTTCATTAGATATCACTAGCACACTTGTCAAATAATATATGATTAAAAAATAAATCACATGGACAATTAGTATGCTTTTTTTCTTTTTGCAATTTGATGTTCTGGGGTGTATTTAGTAGTCATATAAATTTCGATTATTCTGAAATTTGAATCAAAATAAACACATAAAAGGACAAAATTTTTCAATCACTTGATT
Source organism: Mallotus nudiflorus (assembly GCA_947683625.1). Lineage (NCBI taxonomy): Eukaryota > Viridiplantae > Streptophyta > Magnoliopsida > Malpighiales > Euphorbiaceae > Mallotus > Mallotus nudiflorus. The sequence continues at coordinate 666,448 of CANTUR010000084.1, read as the reverse complement.
CTATATTTCAGACTTAAAACTTTTCACCACTTTGACAATCATATGTTGGTATTCTTAGCGTGCCTTAATTTCATTATCTACTCTGATTTAAAAAACTAAAGCATGAAATTGGATGATCTAACATTAATTATTTACCTGACTAAACAAAATTAATTTTCTAATTGCAATGAAATACCTGATCTAATTATTTCATACTTCAGTCAATTTTTAACCTAGTCGACCAACATGTGGACAAATCAAAGTAATACTATATATGTGCATTTAACATAAGATGAGAATATTTTAAGATTATTTTAATTTCTTGCCGCAAGAGACCTAATTGTTAATTATCCATGATATGTTGTTAAAAAAAAAAATAATAATTATATATGATACTAAGGAGTTTCAAGTACCGATCGCGCGAGTCCCATCCACAAATTGAGGCCACTTTTGTCAGAGTTTCTCTCCATCGTTGCACTTTCTTCATTTCTTGCTTGAAATCTTTGTCATGTCTGCAGGCAAAGATTTCAGCCACAGTTCCTTTCTGATCTTTTACAGAAGATGGGTCAACGTCATAGAAGATGGGTACTAAAGAAACTTGAACCCTTGTCTCCCAAAGATCTACGATCTTCACAAGTTCATCCAACCGCCGATCTGAAGAAATGTAGTTTTCAGATAGAATTACAACTAAAAACCTTACTTCTTCAACCACATGTTTATCATTTTTGACATCGACAGTGTGTATTTCTTTCAGTCTCAGCTGTTTACGAAGACGATTAACGAAATTGTTGTGGTTATCTTCATCTGCGTAGCTCAAGAATGCATGGAAGGTTGGCCTACAAGGAAGCAAAGAAGAGGAAGAAGAAAGAGGAGGATTATGTTCACAAATCAAGAAAGCCATGCGCAGAACATAAAACTCTTCAATCTTATCAAAGAGAAAGTTTGTTGGTGTACAACACTTAAATTTATAATATATATACGGCGGAGGTTTAAACTGGACCATCAACTTTGCGCGGAAAGCTGAATTAGACCTCTCTTTTTTTTTTTTTTCAACTTTACGGACAATTTCGTCTCAAATTAAACCTTACCCAACGCAAGCCTAAAATAAACGCTAAATGACGTTAGATTTGTGGGCCCTATCCTTCATGTCTGACTCATTAGCCACAACACTATAACATCTAGGCTGTGCGCAAGTCCTCAAAAATTGAATTGATAATTTTTAGAGTCAAAAATTTTTATTGATTAGTTAATTTTTTCCGAAATAAACTATTTCAAAATAATTTATTGAGTGGATTTTGAGATTATAAGTTCTTTTAACAATTTCGAATTGTAGCAAACTGAATAACTGAAATCAAAATCTATGTGTGTATATTTCACTAACAATTATTATTATTATTATTATTATTTGGAGGATATATTATAAAGCTAATAAGTAATGCGAAATAAGATTAGAAGTGTAGAATTATTTGATACAAGTAAAATTTTGTATCATTTTAATAATAAATTATATATATTAAAGATTAACTTAACATATAAAATTTACATTTTAGATAGTAATTAATTCATTAAAATAAAATAAATACTTTCATTAATTGAAACTTTTTATAGTTAATTTTCAATATATTATAAAATAAAATTAGAATTTACAAATAAAATTTGTAAAGTAAAATTTATAGTCATTTTATTTTATATGTTCAAATTATGAAAAGACAATTTATTAAAAAAAATATTATTTGTGAGCAGCAAGGTCAGGCGTGTTATGTTCAAATTATGAAAAGACAATTTATTAAAAGAAAGTATTATTTGCAAGCAGCGGAGTCAAGTGTGTGTCAAACTGTTGGCGACCACAACACTTGTGAGATCATAGCTTATTAGGAAATACAAAATGAGTTTGGGTTCTAAAATAGAGATGGAGTCATCATCCGGATAAAAATTGGGACACATTGTATAACAATTGGATTTCACGGAGGTTTCCAGAAGCCGTCATCAGAAATTGGATTCGAAAATTAGGTATGAGATTTTGGAATACTCACTTAATCTTGCAGTTGACCTCCGTGTATGTTTCGTATTTTATTACATTTGATTATTAAATTATTTACTTGTTTTAACGTGGATTGCAATCGTTTATAATTTTATATTTTAGTCTAAGTTTGCACATTAGTTTCATTTCATACTTATAGCCCAACGCACAATATAAATAAAACAAATAATAAAGAATTTACAACCATCCATCCAAATAAAATAAGGGAAAGAAATTAAATATTACAACGCTTTATAAAAAAAGGTAAAATAAATAGAAAATAAATGATACATAAACCAAAAATAAACCAAAAGTAAACTAATTAATTATACAAATAAAACCTCTCAAGAACTAATTAATAGAATAATTATTTGATAATTAAAAACTACTAAATAATCCTTGCAACAAATACAAGTTAATCTCATCTCGCAAGATAACAACATTATTCACAAAACAATATTCAAATAATATTCATAAAAAATATAAATAATATCACAAAATAGTTTCATAAATAAAACAATAATCGTCATTCAATAACAATATTAAATTACATGGTAACATGTATAAACTCAACATATATAACAAGACAAATACAAAAATATGCAAAAATATATGAAAGAAACATTAAAAATCAAAGCAGAATGGTGCAAGATTCTGATGAACTGGCATCGCCTCTTCAACAGAGACAAACAAATTACATTTTTTAAACTTTAAGAAACTCAAATGTTCATGCAAATAAACAAAAACAAATACAAATATACTAAGATCAACAATCAATACTTAGTATTTCATGCAATTCTACCTCACATATGACCTTATTCACATAATAAAACTCAAGAGACAAGCAAAAAGGTAATGAAACAAAGCTTTTAATAGAATAAAAAGACTCAAAGCTTAAAGACAAGAGGTTCTAACTAGTTCAAAAGTCTCCCCTTCTTTCTTTCTCTTCTTCCTCTCTTTTTTCTTTCTTTTCTCTTTATATTTTCTCTCTATTTTTTAGCTCCAGAAACATTCTTTCCAAAGTCCCTTCATGTCCCAAAATCCAAAAGTCCTTTTTTTTTCTTTCCTCCTTTTCCTTTTAAGCCTCTCCCTTTTTTTTTCTTTCCTAATTCCCCACCAAAACCACTGTCACCTTCTCCTTACCATTCCTTATGCCTCCTCTCTATTCTTTTCTCTTTTTTTCTTTTCTTTGGGATCCAACAATGCCTTAAGTCAGGCATATGTCAGCTTCAACTACTCCTATTAATGACATTTAATGCTACAGTTAGCGAGTATGAAGAGACACCGCCTCTTTGATGCGGCGTCACTTCTTTGATGAGGCGTCGCCTCACTGATACCTAGAGTGAAGAGGCAAGGCCTCTTTGTTAAGGCGATCGTCTCTTCACCTAGGCTAGGTATGGGCCTAATGGGCTAAGAGGTGATGGACAATGGGCTTTGGCTTGTGTTTTGGGCTTAAATATGGTATTTTGGGCTTAGAGATTATTTCTAAGAGGTTTTAGGCTTCCATTGCATTCCAAACTCGTACTTTCTCATCACCGGATTTTTGTTGCGGGGCAATCAAACTGAAGGTGTCTACATTATTATTAAATATAGGGAAAATTACAAAAAAATTCATGACCTTTAATGCTTTTTGCAATTTGGACATATCTTTTTAATTTTGGCAGTGTTGTTCACCAACTTTATAATTTTTACAATTTCATGCACCGGTTGAAGTCTGGTGAAACTTTGCTAACGTGACCACTAGAAAAATCTAAGTTGATTCATGTAAGTGTCACATCAAAATGCACCGTTTTAACTATTTGCAAAAAAAATCATGACCTTTGGTCTTTTTTGTGATTTAAACACGACCTATTAATTTTGACAAATTGATTCATAATTTTTTTTTATTTTTTATTTAATTTATATTTTTTAATTAATGCATGTGAAGTAAATATTTAAGTAACAAGCAAATTAATTTTTCTAATTAAATAAAATATAAATTTTACTGTTTATTTTTATGTAATAAACATTTAACTAATACATTTAAATTGATATGTATTTAGTTATTTTAGATTAAATTTTTATTTTGAAATATTAAAAATATTTAAATATTTAATTTAATCAAATTGTATTTTATTATTTAAATTAATTAACATACATACTAAGTAAGTTTTATAATCGAAATATACATAAAAGTAATTAATAGTATATACGTTTTTGTTGAAATAAAATCTTCATTTTTCTCGTATTGATGAATTTGCAATAATTCATTAATTTTAAGTTTTAATTAATAATTAGTATATTTTAAATGAATAAATAGTAAAATTTTAAAAGATATATTTATTTGCAGTACTGTGTATTATATAAATATTTAAAATATTTCAATCAAATTATTTTCAAAATGATATTTTAACTCAAACTAACAAAAATATGACATTTGAATGTATCAATTAAATGTTCATTACACAAGAATAAGCAATGAAATTATATTTTATTTAATTAGAATAAGCAATCAAGAATCAAATGAATTTAAAGATCGTTCGTGGGATAATCAAGAATGGAAATTGTATAGATTTAGTAGTATTGAATTTTATTCTATCGAATTCAAATTATATAATATTGATATTTGTTATATATTTATATATATATTGTATCAATTTTTTATTATTATAAATTTATAAAATATATTTTAAAACATGAAATTTATATATTATTAATATTAATCAATAATTTTATTATATTAATAAAAGTAAAAATTTAATAATTTATGAAAAATTTATAATGAAAAATTCATCACTAAATTGATTCGTTGTCGGTCACTAATTTAGTGATGAATCTCCATCACTAAAATTAGTAACGGATTAACAGATTCATCTCTAAAATTAGTGACAGATTCTATCAAAATATTGATGATAAAAAATTCATCACTAAACCACTTAGTGACGAATTAGTGATATATTTTTTCTTCATTAAACAAGAATTTCTTGCATTAAAGAATAGTCACGCCTAGCTTCATGGATTGGCTGAATACAAGGTGCCTAAAACCTCTCAACAACATGATAACTAGACATTATAATTACTCCCTCTATTTCTAATTATTTGTGATTTAAGGTTCTAACATGTAAATTAAAAAATATGATTAATATAAATATAATTATATTATCTTTATAATAATTCTCTCATTTAATTATTAATTTTATATATTCTCAAAATAAATAAATTTAAATAAAAATATAATAAAAAAATTAATTAAAATACATTTATAATTAAAATCATCAAATAATTAGCAACAAAAATAAACACTTAAAATATTCAGTAACAGCGGAGCACTTAGTTTAGCAACTAACATGCTGAATGAAGACAAAACATGCCGACAGACTCTTAGAATTTCGGAAATTTTATGACGGCTGCTTATGTTCAATTACGCCCTCGCAGACACTGCAATTACATTATTACATCTGAAAGTTTTGATCCCTTGGGCTGTGGCTCGTCTTGCTCAGAGACAGAAGCATGATTTTGTCCGGAACGGCCTCATCATCATGCTTAGCATAACTCCGCACTTCTTCACCATGCATTTGCCTATACCTGGAAGTGCAGAGAAATCTCGAAAGCAGAATTCAAAGCAAGCCTGTTTGCCAGAATATTTCTTGAACCAATTTTCTTCTTCTTCATCTTCTATACTTCCTTGAACTGATTCTTTATATGGACGAGACCACACTAAAACATGATCAGACTCAGCTAAATGAATATTAGAGTTAAACCAATACCAATGCCAAATGATATCTTTCACATCGCAGCTATCGGCAGCATTAGTAACATAGCATTTGCATCCAATACAATATTCACTCGAATAAACGGTGTCCCTTGAAGAAACGTCGCCGTGCGACTTTGGTAGCTTCTCCAATGCCAAGACGACGCAGACAGTAACTTTCTTAAGCTGACTCAAACTTCAAGGTAACTGCGTGGTTACTGATGATCCTGTGCTTTTGTCACGAAACTATTCAGGGATTTCTTCTCCTGGAAATACAATCTTATTCTCTTCTCTACTTTTAATATTCTGCAGCATGCACAAAAATTATTTATTAGTTAGAGAATTGAGAATTAGATTGATAACTGTTTGATAATTCCTGTACCTTGTACGTAACAAGATGAACTGCCGATGGAGAATTTGCCTTATCGTCTAATTTGAAGCAATTCACAAATTGCAGAGAATTCAAATTGCATCTGCTTCTAGTTGATAAGGTTTCTAGAGAATCGCATTGATTTGCAAACAAGGATTCGAGAGACTGCGGAAACTGCGGTAAAGCACGAAGCCTTGGGCAATAGCTTAAGCCAACAGAGACAAGTTCAGAAAGTTTTTGGATGGTGTTTGGCAGGCTGAAAAGGTTTCGACAGTGGTAAAGGCACAATCTTGAAAGGAACTTAAGATGATGAATGGATGAAGGTAGCTCTTTAATAGCCGTTCCACTCAAATCGAGATCAGCGAGAGCTTCCACAGGCCCCAATATCTGCGGAAAACTCTCAAATTTGGAGCACCCAGACAGATAAAGCGATCGAAGACACTTCAACATAAAAATGCTACTGGGTAGGCTCAACTTCTTGCTATTTGTGATCTTCAATGAAACGAGACCTGTCAGAAACTGGATGGATGAGGAGAAGCTTTTCGATGGCGTCATCATCCAAATACAAGAATTTTGTACTGGGAGAAACATTTGGAAACTTTGTGATGTTTGAGCAAGAAGTGAGAACAAGAAGAGTGAGAACTGTCAGCTTCTCAATTGAGTGAGGTAATTCACTTATTGCGGTGCCACCCAAATCTAGGACCCTCAAATTTCCAAATATTTCACGACATTTCTTGAGATTAGAGCAACCTAAAAGACTTAACTCTGTAAGACATTTGGAATCAATCCTGTCAGGAAGATGAATAAGATTTTTGCATTGTCTAAGACAGGATTTCCAGCTTGTTAAGATGCTGAATAGAGGAGGGAAGCTCAATTAAACTTTTGCAGCCGCCAAGATCAATAGTCCTAATATTTTTGGCATTTGATAGATCTGGAATAGTGGTCAAGGATTCACTGTCGCTGAGATGAATTTCCCTCAAGTTCACAAGATACTGAAACAAAACGCAACCATCAAAATATCACAACTAATGGCAATTAACAAAAATTAGCCCAACTTTTATAGAAAATGGATAATTGCAAATGCCTTTAAGGTATGGGGTATGTTATTATGCACTCTCATCCTAACTTAATAGTTTTAGATTTTTCATTACTGCACTCTCATCCTAACTTAATTGTTTTAGATCTTTCATTACTTTACAAGAAAAGGAACGACGTTCAACGTAGCGTGTAAATATATACACAGAAGTACCAAGAAAATGCCTTAATTTGTGGTTTCTTTTTAAAATTTTTATTCTGAGTAGCGCCAATGATATTTTTCATCAACTGTGGTTCTTTCTATTTTATTTCATTTGCTTTATTTTGTTTTTTCGTTCAATAAATACATATTTTTAATTTTTTTATTAAAATTTTTAAATTTTCCTTTATAAAGTTTTTACCTTTAATGAAATTTTTATATTTACCCTTGATGGTGTTTTCACATCTCCTTGCAAAATTTCTGATACTATTTTTGCAATCGAACTCGTTCAAAACTAAAAAGTCAATTTATAGCTAAATGAAACTATTGGGTGGAGTGCACGGATCGCCGAGTTACAAATTAAAATAAAAAAGTGAGGTTTTATTTTGACATTCTTTATTGGATTATTATTTTTACTATTATTTTATAAAGATGTACTTTTAAACTTTAATAAAGTGAAGATTCATCTTTTTTCCTAAAAAAAAAATACCAAGAGAGTTTGGTAGGTTAATTTATTTTTGAAACTTTTTTTAACTCTTTTATGAGAAAGAGTTAATTTAGTTTTTTATTAATTAAGTATAATCTAATTGTTTAAAAACACTATATTTTAGGATAAATAAGAATTTACGTAAATAAAAATAAATTATTAAAAACGTTATTAGAACTAGGAAAAAACTATAATTTCAAAATTGCAAACCCAATAGAACTAGAGAAGAAACATCTCATCACTAAAAAAAAAAAATTAGAAGAAAAAAAATTCTTAAAATATCATATCATCTGAAAATCAAACTTTTATATCTCTCAGTTTTTATTTTGTCAATATTTAAACCACTTTGTTAACTTTTCCGTTCGGTTTTTTATACCAAAATATAGTTAACTTCCTCTATTTTATAAAAATAAAACAATTTAATCCCGAAGTTTTAATAAAATAAAATAATTTAGTCCTTCAACTTTTTAATTAGTTTAAATTTAAAGTTTCATTACTAACTAAATTTTAGACATGTTCACATATCTCCATCAATATATTAACTCAAAAGTCAAGTTGAAATGACTAAAAAAAATTAAAAAAGAACAACTTTTTTTATTTTATCAAAATAGAAAGGATAAAGTGTTAGTTTTTATAAAACAAAATATTTAACTTTTATAAAATCTAGGGGGGTAAAATGTCTTGTTTGCTAACATACTAACAAGAATTTTAATGAAACGGGTTGAGGGAAATAAAATTGAGAAATGTAAAATCTTCAAAGAGCCATTCTTTACCACTTCAAGAGGGGGGAGGGGAAAGACAACTGAGGCAAAGAGTAAAGAGATTGAATTTGGTCAAAACTCGGAGAGGAAAATATAATAACTTACGCTTTGCATGGCAGTACAAGGGAAGGGGAAGAGAAGGGAATATAAAGGGAAGGAAAGGGAGGGAAAGAAAACCGAGATAAAGAGTAAAGAGAGTGTGAATTTGGTCAAAACTCAGAGAGGAAAATATAATAACTTACGCTTTGCATGGCAGTACAAGGGGAAGGGGAAGAGAAGGGAATATAAAGGGAAAGAAAGAGAGAGAAAGGAAAATTTTAGATCTAATTGTATTTGAATGGTATAAAATAAATGAAAAGGTAAAATAAGAAGAAACTTTAGAATTGTATTTAGATAAGTAAAAGGAGAATGGAATAATAATTGTAAAAAGACACTCAAACCAATATATTACATTTATATAATACATATTCCTACATATTTATATTATACTACTTTTTTTCTTACGTGCGTTGCACGTGATCAATATTATTATTAAACATGTAAGATTGTGATATTATAAAATAAATATTGTGACATAGTTAAATAAATATATTTATAACATAAATACTATAAAATATTAAAAGTTTAAAAGGAATATATCTAAAAAAGTAATAATAAATATAAAATGATTAAATAAATAAAAAACAAACATAACTGATTAGTAAAAAATTTTATTTAGAATATTATTACAAAATATATATTCATTATTAGCTATAATGTAAATAAATTCAAAATAAAAACAATAAAATAAATGTGAAATATAGAAAAACAAATTTTTTTCTTAATTATTTATGAGTTGTTTATATCTATAAATTGAAATACATTAATCTTTTCAAATTTAATATTTGGAGTGGATTTTCTAGTTGAAAATTTTTGAATGGTAAGGTCATAGCAATATATTGATCGCATATATATATATATATTTAAATTTTTTAGTTTACTAAAAGAATAAATTTATTATTTAGTAATAGTAAAATAAAAAAAAAAGGAAAAAGTAAATGTAAAAATATATAAAATTTGGTTTGCTATTAATATGTTAGATTTAAAATTAAAATAGCTAATACTTATCATCTAATTTTTTGTTTTATAACTAAATAATAGTAATAAAAAGAAAAGTAATTCATAAACAAAATTTTAATCATAAAAAAATTAATTCATCCTGAGTTTGGTTGCAGAAATATCAACATAAGTTTCACAATGGACATAATTTTAAACACTATAAAACATAACAACTAAAATTCCATAAAAGGATAAGGAACTCCATGTAGGAAGATTCAAAAATTCCAAGAAAAAACAAACATATAAGAAATTTGCATTTGTTGGATGAAAAAATAAATAAATAAATAAAATAATAAAATAACACTAAAGACCACCTACGATCTAAGAGAAGATGAGCATGTTGGATTATAAAAATAAGTATTTTAGCCCAAACTCAATTTCTATAATTGTTTGATAGCACCACATACTAATGGTTGATATATAATAAAGTTAGGTGCATGCAAGAACAATGAACGTGGTTAATTATTAAGATTAGTTGGAGTGAGAAATTATTAATTGTTTAGTTGTTAGTTGGTGTGAGTTGTAAGTGTATAGTTAGGATTTAATTGTATTTGTTTATTTGAATGGTTTAGATTGATTTTCTAGAAGTATAAATAGGGCCTCTTGCAAAAAGGTTTATGAATAAAAAAAAGAAAGAAAAAGAAGTGTAAAGAAGTAAAGATTCTAAATGTGTAAGAATGCTTGAGAAAGTTTAATAAAGATTGTTTGAGTGTTTAATGTTCAACAAAGTGATATTAGAGCTAAATATTGGCATATACTATACCAAATTAAAGCTCTTGGAAAGATGAATCCAACATTGCTTAAATCACCCTAATTAGACGTCAGACGTGCCGCCAATCACCGCAGAAAGTTTGCTACAAAACATGTAGTCAACTCACTGAGTTCAAGGCGAGTCGTGAAGCCAAGTCAAGTTGAGCCATTGATCAAGCTGTCAAGCTGTTGACCGAGCCATTGATTGAGTTGTTAACTGAGCCATTGACCAAGCAGCTGAGCCATTGACCGAGTCATAGGGCTATTCATTTTTTTATCAGAGTCCATCTTAAGCTTTTTCAGCGTTTTGAATCCATCAGTGCAATTGGATTTTGTAAATTCTTTCCAGATTAAGCATTATGGCAAATAGTGTGGCATCCTTCCAAATTTCAATACTCAACAACAATAATTATGATAATTGGAGTATCAAAATGAAGGCTCTCCTTGGTGCACATGATGTTTAAGATATCATAGAGAAAGGTTACAGTGAACCACAAAATGAGGCATCACTATGTCAATCTAAAAAGGATAGTTTAAAAGATTCAAGAAAGATTTTTGATCTATCAAGCCCTAGATGATGACAGTTTTGAGAAAATTACAAATACAACCTCTACTAAATAAGTATAGGAGAAGCTGCAAACATCGTATAAAGGAGAAGAAAAAGTGAAGAAGGTGCATCTTCAAACTTTAAAAGGAGAGTTTGAATCTCTGCACATGAAAGGTGGTGAGTCCGTGTCTAATTATTTTTCCAAAGTTTTGGCTGTTTCTAATCAACTAAAAAGAAGTACAAAAAACTAGAAGATGTAAGAATAATGGAAAAGATATTTCGCTCATTAGACTCAATTACAAAAGAGACTAAAGATTTAGAGGAAATAAAGATTAAGCAGCTTCTAGGCTCATTACAAGCCTATAAAGAGAAGCACAAGAAGTAACAAGGAATTACTGAGCAACTCCTCAAACTACAGCTCAAGGACATGCATGGAAGCCAAGGTAATGAAAGAAATCAATGTGGTTGAGGTAAAGGCAGAAGTCGCAGACGAGATGGAAGCTGTGGCCGTGGACGAGGTTGGAGTTCTTACAATAGCAACTTTAATAACTATGAGAAAGGTTGAAGTTCTATAAGAAGTCATGGGAGAGACAATCCAAACTCAAGGTACAATAAATCTCAAGTTCAATGTTATAATTGTTAGAATTATAGGAATAAAGATCTTTATGAAATGATTGATCGACTAGAAAATCTCACTTTTTTTGCCTTTTTGCTAATTGTGAACAAGTGAACTTCTAAGAAGTTACGCAAGATGAAAAATGGAGAAATGCAATGAATGATGAACTCAAAGCCATTGAAAAGAATGACACATGGGAACTCACTACTCTTCTAAAAGGACACAAGCCAACTGATGTCAAATGGTCTATAAAACAAAGAAGAATGTCAAAGGAGAGGTCGAAAAGCACAAAGCAAGGCTAGTTGCCAAAGGCTACAGTTAAAAAGTTGGAATTAACTATGATGAGGTATTTTCTCCTATTGCATGCTTAGAGACTATAAGATTGATTATTTCTTTAATAACTCAAAATAGGTGGAAGATTAACCATATGAAAGTAAAGTTTGCCTTTCTAAATGGAGTTCTTGAAGAGGAAGTCTACATTCAGTAACCACCAGGCTATGAAGTCAAAGGACAAGAATCCAAAGTTTTGAGGTTGAAGAAGGCTCTCTACGGATTTAAGCAAGCACCAAGAGCGTGGAATAGTCAAATTGATAAGTACTTCCAAGGGAATGGTTTCACCAAATGTCCTTATGAGTATGCTCACTTTTTCAAATAAAAAATAGAGATGTTTTGATTGTTTGCTTGTATGTGGATGATTTAATCTTCACCGGAAATAATCTTAAGAAGGCAACAACAAAAGAGTTCGAGATGACGGATATTAGATTGATGGCATACTACCCCAACATTGAAGTCAAACAAAAGGAAGATGAGATTTTCATCCCGCAAGAAAGTTACACAAAGGAGATCTTTAAGAAATTCAAAATGGATGATTGCAACAAATAAGCACACCAATAAAGTGCGGAATCAAGTTGTTCAAAGATGATAAAGCAAAAAAAGTTGATCCAACATTTTTTAAGAGTCTAGTTGGATGTTTGTGATATATAACTTGTACAAGGCCCAACATTCTCTACGCAATAGGATTTGTGAGTCGTCACATGGAGACTCCAATAACCACTCATTTCAAGGCTACAAAGAGAATTCTTCACTACCTCAAAAGTAAAATAGATTTTGGCTTATATTATTTGGTTTTTGATGACTATAAGCTCGTTGGATATAATGATAATGATTGGGTCAGAGATAGCGATGATCGAAAGAGCGCAATTGGTTTTGTGTTTTTCTTAGGAGGCACAACTTTCACTTGGATGTTAAAAAAGCAACCAATTATCACTCTTTCAACATGTGAAGTTAAGTATGTTGTTGCTACAACGTGTGTTAGTCATGCAATTTGGCTTTGGAATTTGTTGAAGGAATTAGACATGTCACAAGTAGAACCAACAGAGATTCGTCTCGACAACAAGTCAGCAATAGCTTTAGCCAAGAATCCAGTGTATCATGATCAAAGCAAACACATCGATACTCGGTATCATTACATAAGAGAATGTATTACGAAGCAAGATGTGAAACTGAAATATGTAAAGTCTCAAGATTAAATCGTAGATATCTTCACCAAGTCATTGAAGAAAACAGACTTTGTCAGATTGAGAAACACACTTGACATTATAAAACAAGTTTAAGGGGGAGTGTTGGATTATAAACTTATTTTAGCCCAATAATTCTTTTGGCTCAAACTCAATTTCTATAATAGTTTGACAGCACCACAAATGAATGGTTGATGAATAATGAAGTTAGGTGCATGCAAGGACAATGAACGTGGTTAATTATTAAAATCAGTTGGTGGTGAGAAATTATTAGTTGGTTAGTGGTTGGTGGATGTGAGTTGTAAGTGTATGGTTATGATTCAATTATATTTGTTTTATTTGAATGGTTTAAATTGATTCTCTAGTAGTAAGAAAGAAAAATTTCTAAATGTATAAGAATTGTTGAATGAGTTTAATAAAAATTATTTAAATGTTGAGTGTTTAACAGGCAGTGACCAAAATAAAAGCATTTAATAAAAAAATTAGTGAAAAATAGAGAAGAGACCGCTAGACTTTTTAAATTAGTCTTGTATTATAGTTAATTGCTTGTTTATCAGCATGTGCTATTTGTTGATTTGGTCGTTCAGATAAATCTATTTCTTCTTTCTCCTTATCCTTTTTATTTCCTGCCTATTTTTCATCTCCAAACACAAGTTTGTGACTTGAAATCTCAGACTATTAACGTTAATTTCCGTTATGTTTTTTTCTCTACGATTTTTATCTTCTCTTCTATATTCTCCTTAAAAATTCTTATTTTGAATTTTATATTCTTAATTTTATTTTACTTTACCACATTTTCCTAGTAATCAAACACCAAGTTGCCCTTGAAATCTAACTCTTCTTTCCGCTAAAATTTCATTGATTGTTTGATAAGAAATACTTACATCTTAAAAAAATTACAAAACAAAGTCATTTTAAAATCTCTCAAATTTTTATTATAGCTAGGCAAATCCCTATGCATTGTGCTGGTAAATTTATTTTTTTTAAATAAATTGTTATGAACTAATTATTATAGAATTTAGTGATGTTAATTGAACTGAAATTCTTTATCATAAATTAGGAAAAGTTATTGAAATAAATATCTTACACGTCTCTATGTTTACCACATAAATTATTTGTCAAACCAATGTTGAGATTTTTTTTAATTTTGCAAAAATTTATTTAGGAAATGAATTTTTTTATTGATATAGTAACCACAAAATGAGGGTCATAATTCTAAATTGTTTGTTCGTATGTGTATAGACTTTCATGACATAACTCATGAATAGTTGATGATGAGTTTAAATTTCTTTTGCCATATATTTTCTTTCTTGCGCTCATGTGTGCCCTTAATTTTAAGCCATATTATTTTTAGATTGATTAAAATAAAAGTATTAGGAATTGATACTCAAATAAAGAGAATGAGAAATTATCTAAAATTTTTCCAAGTACAATTGTAGTGTATTTTTCTCTTTCTCTTTTATTTTAGTGGTTTGCAAAAGTTTATTGTCTTAATTTAACCTCTATTTTAAATTATATAAAAATAGGGATTAATGAAGAAAAAATGTGAAAGAGTAAAAAGAAAGTGAAGAAAGTATAGATAAAATAAGTTGTTAAAAGAAAAGATAAAAGGTAATGCAAAGAAGAAAATGAAAGGGTATAATAGTAGACAGAAGAGGAAAGATTTGGATAATAAAGAGAAGAAAAGGAAAGGGTGAAGGAATATTAAAGAAAAGAAGAAGAAATAATGTAGAATTAACTTAAGCAAACTGAAAATATAGAGTGCCACGTACCATTTTATTAGCAGTCATGCTTAGCTTTATTATATGTATATAGATTCATTTGCAAGAGTCTATTTCTATCTAAAATTCATAATAAAAGAAAATACAATCTCAATTGCTATAAAGTTTTATAGGTTGAATGTATTGTTTCACTCTTGAGCTTTACATAATTAACCTCTGTCACATTTCAATTTTTATTATTTTTTATTCATAATTTAAAATTTTTATTTTAAATCTTTTTTATCTTTTAATTTATACTTTTTAATTCTATTTAACTCGTACAATATCAAAACTGATAAAAGTTTAATTTCAAATAATTTTAAACACATAAAATACTAAAATTAGTTTCAAAATAATATAAATAGACTTAAAAACTAATATTATAAAAGTTAAAATTTTTTTATTTTTAATTATATTCTCTCTTTTATTAAACATTATTTTAGTTTATATAAGTTTTTATTGTGTCGATATCAACATTGATTTATAAAATATTTCAATTTTATATATTACAGAGGTTAGACAAATTCAAAATAAAAGTTTAAAAATTGAATAGAACATAATAAAAGTTAAGGAATACTAGATATTAATTGTGTAAAGTTCAAGAGTGAAATTATCCATTTGGCCAAGTTTTATATGCTTGAATATGAATGTATGTACATATATAGTATGATTATAATAATAATAAAATAACATTTAATCAATAAATTTTTAAAAATAATATTTTTAGTTAGTTCCAATTACTTGAAGATAATTTGTTAATAATTTACTAAATTTATCACATAGTATATTATAGGATATGCCTAAAAGTCCACCTAATATATCAATTAATAATATTCTTATATATTCTATATAATGTGATTTTTTTATGTTTGTATCTATACAAATGAAATTAATATTACTAGATTATTTTTTATTTAATTACAACTATTGATTATCCTTATATATCAATACCCATAATCTGTATCAACGGCTATTATTAAATAGATATTAATCTAATATTTATAATTTCATTTGTATATATACGTATATTTGTACTAAAGATCGACTCTATATTTTAAGATAATCTAACATGCTGTCCCGTACCACAACAAAATATTCATTTGATCTTATTTTAAATATTTAATATTTTTTTTTAAAACAGATTAATTACAAAATAATAATTTTTTAAAATTATATATTTACTAAACTATTATCAGACTGCATAAAGTTTTGAATTAGCTGAGTTGAGTTGATGTATATGAAATTATATTAAAGTCTGGTTTAATTTAATTAAGAATTCAACTCAGCTCCAATGTTTAAAATATTTAATTTTAACTTGATTTTTTTAGTTATATTCTATTATTAAATGAGTGCATCTATATTACGTAATTATAATGTAAAGAAAATGTTTTTGTTAATTTTTTATATTGTATATATTTATTTATATATAACACTCAAGTAACTATCAGATGTAACAAACTGGCTAGAGAAATGCCTCGCTGTTGGAACAAAGGAAACAAATCATAGCTAAAAGTCATACCCGTAGTCCTGTCCGTAGCTGAAGTATAACGAGCTTTTCAGGACGAAAATTTGATGGCAGGTATTTCAATGGGAATCTACGCCAACAAAGATATCTGAACTGATTAGAGAAACTATGAAGGCCTTGATACAGATGGACATACCCCATAGTGGAATCAGGTTCTGCTCTATCGTCATAGAAGTTCAGCAATCGAAGGCGACCCATCCCCGCAAAGGCATTGGCCTCTAAGTGCATTTCTCTTGGCTCAGACATGTCTAAAGATATGGCTTCTACTGCTCGGGTCCCTTTCAACAATGCAACAGAGAAAAGTTTTTTAACACATTCATGAATCGTACTATTGTAAACAAGCTTAAGTTAAAGTAAGCTCATTTAAATAATTTAAACTCAAAATGACAACCAAAGTTAATGGAAACTCTTTTAAGCAATCTAATCTAAGTTGTAGGAAAATGGAAACGTGGATACTGAAAATATAAAATGGATAAAATTATAAATTATTTTGTTTAATTAAAAAAATGAAATTCATTTTCAATTCCTTTTCTTTTCTTTTAAAAAACTAAAAAAAAATGTATTTTTGAAGTTAGAAAGGTATTTAATTTTTTGAACTACTGTTTTCAGAGAGTTTTCTAATTTTTGGACGCGGAGAAATACATACTTGTTGAAGTTTCCATATATCATATATTATATCATAGAAACTAGGAGGAAAAGAGAAGTAATGAAATCAGCCGAGGGGGAAAAAGGGACACATGTTCTTGAGCAGTCGAGCTTAAGCTGTTCGGTAAGGCTTACCATATTCTTGGTTAGCACCTGGTAAATGTCCTCATGCATCCATAGCCTGCTGCGCTTGCCAGGTTCATTAGATTCTGTTACCCATTTCTTGCAGCAAACCATGCATCTCCACCCGGCCGCCCTCCATAGTTATAAGAGCCTTGTCGTTAAGAATTGCAAATGCTATGTCGGGAACGAAGCCACAAGCTTCAAAAGTATTCCTCACCTCTTCTATGTTCTTCCTATTGAAAAGCAAGCAACATCAAGAAATACGTCTCTCTGTGTATCATCCAATCCATCAAAGCTTACTTTCAGTACATCATGAATTTTCAAGTCAGGAATCAAATCTAGCTTATCCTTAACTTTTTGCCACTCAGTTATACTTGTATCATAAAGAAATGAGCCCAAAACTTCTAAAGCCAAGGGAAGACCATTTGCGTGATTTCTAAGTCCTTGTGAGAGCTTTAAGTACTCTGTTTTGGGATTCTTTTGTTTGAAGGCTTGTTGGCTAAAGAGTTGAAGGGCCTGATCATCCTCTAAATACTTTATTTCATATACATCCTTCACTCCATGTGCTCTAGCAAGTGTTTGTCACGAGTGGTTATGATGATTCTACTTCCTGGACCAAACCAATTAGGTTCTCCAGCTAAGGCTTCCAATTGCTTCCAGTCATTAACATCAGCAAGAACAAGAAGAACCTTGGACCTACAAAACATCCTCTTCACTACACTAAAACCAGCACTGTAAGCCCGTGTAGTTAAGTTCCTTTTGCCACAGGGAATTCTGGAAAGAAGCATCTCCTGTAAATAAGCTGCACCATATTTTCTGAATTTGTCTTTAACATTTGAAAGAAAGCACTTGTACTCATACTCGAATTTGCTTGACAGCATATCATAAACAAAATTGGCAATTGTTGTTTTGCCAATGCCACCCATGCCCCAAATTCCTACCATACGAGCCTCATTGGACCTCAAGTGCAATTTCTTCTCTACCTCTTCTATGTGGGAATAGATTCCAACAAGTTCTCCAGTATCTTTTGATGATTTACGAGTAATCGGTCTGAGATACCTCTTACAATTTTCTCAATCAGGATTTTGTCAGCCCTGTCTCAATTAGACATAAGAAATGTAATTAGGCATTCTATTTAAAAAAAAAAAAAAAAAAAAAGAAAGAAATCTTGCAGGATGCAATATATTTGATAGTTAGATATGTAACATATAAAATGTATCTCACTTTTATTCACTTTTATGAAATGAAGTATAAAAAATTTGATGTCACATAATTATATAACTCATTTTTATTAGTTAAATGTAAAATATCTGTCATATTATGTTTGGAGTAGACAAAAATTTCAATAAAAAAGCCAAATTCAGAATTCAGAACTCATAGATCTTATCTGATTTAATCAGATGTCACTAGTACACTTCTCAAAGAATATATAACTAAAAAAAAAAAAAAATCAAGACATAAAAAATCATTGGTTCAATTAATAGTATATTTAAATTGTAAAAGCTCTTTCAAAACATAAAAAATCATGGTTCAATTCGTATAAGTAGTGGAACTCCTCTGCAATGTTAAAAAGAATGCATTAATTTCACGATCTGATTTAAAGAATTAGTGCATGAAATTGGATGATCTAACCTTAATTATTAACCTGACTAAACAAAGTTAATTTCTAATTCCAACGAAATACTTGATCTAATTTCATAATTTAGTCAATTCTTATAAATATATATATATATATATATATATTTTTTTTTTTTTGACATAAGATGAGCTTATTAAATTTCTTGCTGCAAGAGACCCAATCATGAATTATAATACTAAAGAATTTCAAATACCGATCACGTAATTTCCAGCCACAAATTGAGGTCACTTTTGTTAGAGCTTCTCTCCACCGTTGCACTTTCTTCATTTCTTGCTTGAAATCTTTTTCATTTCTGCGGGCAAAGATTGCAGCTACAGTACATTTCTGATCTTTTACCGAAGATGGATCTACGTCATAGAAGATGGGTACTAACGAAACTTGAGCCTCTGTCTCCCAGAGATCTATTATCTTCACAAGTTCATCCAAGCACTGAGCCAAAGAAACGTAGTTTTCAGATAGAATTACAACAAAAAACCTTGCTTCTTCGACCACATTTTTATCATTTTTGACGTTGACATGTGTATTTTTTTCAGTCTCCTCAGCTGTTTATGAAGACGATTAACGAAATTGTTGTGGTTATCTTCATCTGTGTAGCTCAAGAATGCATGGAAGGTTGGCCTACAAGGAAGCAAAGAAGAAGAGGAAGAAAGAGGAGGATTCTGTTCGCTTATGAAGAAAGCCATGCCCAGAACATGACTGGCCTTGAAAAGTCCCCAATCTTATTTAAGGGAAATTTTTACCACTAATTGCGCTTGACAATTAAATTTATAGTATACTAATAAATAACAAAAAATAATAATAACGAACTTGCGATTAGGGCTATATACGGACCGACAAAATACGAATCAAACTAAAATATCAAGAATCGAAAAGTATTAGAACCGTAACTTCAAACTAAATCAAGCTGAATTTTATAATTAATTTGGTGTAATATTGGATATTTATAAAAAATTAAATCGGTAATCATATCAAACTAAAAATTGAATATAGTATTAAATATTAATAATGATATATATGTATGAATAAATAGTAGTGAACTTAATTATATGTGTTCATCATATTATGGAGTAATATATATTATGTAACATGTGTATAATAATATATGATAAAAATTAATATATATAATTTGTGTTTAAAATATAATAAATAAATTACTAACAAAATACTTTTATAGTTTCAATATTAATAATATTATTATTATGGTTGCTGCTGTTGTTGTTGTTGTTGCTGCTACTACTATTATGATTATTATTCAATTGATAAGTAAAAATATAAAATGTCTATTATGTTACAATAATTCAATTAATAAATAAGAATGTGAAATGTTTATTACAACACAATTTAAATTTAAAATATGAGAAATATGAAAAATGTTATTATTAACAATAAAAAAAAATATGCAATGCCCATTATATTTTAATTTAAACTAAAAATAAAAAAAATTAACATTGTATGTATTTCAAAATTTATAATTTATCAATTAAAATATATTGTTATTATCATATTTGATAACTTATTAATTATTATTTTAGTAAATAATTTGATTTTATTGATATTATTTAAAATAAATGAGCTTGGCAATTTGTGACATGACCCATTTAAATGACACCACATGATACAGAGTAAAACAGGTTTAGGTTTAGGTTATTTCGACATGATACGACTCGTTTAAACTTAATCTATGTTTATATATGTTAATATTACTAACATATAGTCTTGACATATATATAGCCTTTATATTGTTATATATAATAGAATTTATTCCATCAATTAAGTTAAATTAGAAATTTCAATATATTAACCTAACATAATATTAATATAAATATAATATTACCACAGTTTTATCAAAACTAATATAAATATGATAATAAGTTATTAACCTAATTTTTTTAGCATGATATTAATCTAATTTAATTTTAATTTTTAATATTAACCCAATATATATCTAAATATCAAAACTATGTAGTTTTGAGTTTTGATATTCAAAAATGGACTAAAATTATATCCAAAAATGCCCTAAATTTTTTTCATAATATAACTTTAGTATCAAAATGCCCTAAACAAAACTACATAGTTTTTTTTTTAAACTTTTAATTTGGTTTTCATATCAAAAGAAAAACCTAGTTACTACTTGTTCTTCATTTTCATATCACCACCCTTTACTGCGTTGTTCTTCCAGTCTTCTTTTTCTTCATCTTCTTCTTTTTACTCCTCGTCTTCAGAACCAGCAGCTTCATCGTCTCGCACCAGTCGTCGTAGATTGCACCACTCCGTCTCGCACCAATCCATCGTAAATCGCAATAACTTTGTGACCACCGTGAGTACTAGCTGATCGTTTCTGTCTTTGTCTAATTTTGGGTAAAGAAGTTGATCAATGGACTTGGCTTCATCAACTACTGATGCTACCTAGAATTAATCTTCAACTGTTGCGTTTCTTTATTGATCTTTTTTATTTATGTTTGTTCATTGATTATTTTAGAATTTGTGATATTTGATGCATAATGATCTTTGGTTTTTACATGAAATTATAGAAAGCATTTAATGTTTAAACTACAATTTTAAAATGTTTGTGATGATTTTGCAGTATTTGTTGTTCTCTTATAACATTGATATGGATAGATCAGACGAAATGAAAAGAATACTAGGAAAATATCCTGCCAGTGTAGGACTTCAACTTCCTAAGGTTTACCAGCCTTGATGGTGAAAAGTGTGTGTTCTTTATTTTGTCATTTCAAGCTTGTTGCTTATGGTGTACTTTACAAACTAGGAATTTGGTTAGTGCAGGTTTTGCCTAACCCGATGTTTTGGATATATTTATTCATTCTAATGAAATTTAGTGTTTATGGCCTTTGATTGTGTTAGATTTTCAATACTTATGCTCATAAATGTTATAACTACTTTTTTTTCAGCTTCTGCTTAATGATAAAAACCATGTTGTTCTTGAAACTGATGTTTAATAAATCTTTCTTAGCTAACTCAATCTTAAAGCTATTCAATCTTAAAGCTAACGTGGGACAAATCATGTTATGCTTTTAACCATTTGGGTGCCCTTGCAAACTCTCTTGATTATAGGTCTTCTTTTTTAGAATCAAACAAGGTAGCATTGGGTAGGAGATGAAAGGCCTTTGAATCAGGCACATGAGACTCAGGAGCTTAAATTAAAGTGAGTTGCTCCATAATTATATATGTCATTCATGTTACCAGGAGCTCATCATGTACCTAATTTTCTAATACCAATATAACTTGCAAGTGAATTTGGCACTGTGTTCATATGCACTCACCAAATTCCCAAGCTTGATTTACCCTATAATGCAATTTATTTTGACATGCAGAATTGTCTGTTAGTCTAAAATCGAGTTTTCTATTTTAGAAAACTTTTAACCATAGTAGCTTTAACATTCTTGCTAAAAGTTTTCATTTTTTATTAAGTGATAGAATTCCAAAGTTATTATATGAAAACTTGGAATAAATTGCCAATCCTTTTTACTTTTGTCTTTTAATTATAAAAACCATTTACATAGTAGAGACTAATTAAAGGCTTCAAATCTTGTGAAGAGCTAGGCTAATTAGATTTGTTTATTTCTTGCATTTTCTATTATTTCTTATCTTGTGCTCACTAATAAGTGTTTTATCTTGGGGAAGTTAAGCACCGATATTCCTCTAAAAGAGGTGTTTCTGAATTTCTAACACTTACCATGTCATTTGGTTCAACTATGGCTGCTATTATGCTGCTTAGTTTGGTTGTTGTTATTTTGCTACTATTTTTTTTTTGTTTCCATTATTGCACCATGAGCACTCATGAATCATCCAACAATACTCTTGTCATAATAGAAGCATGATCATGAACTGTAATGGAATGGTATGTCTTATTCTCATTTTGAAGACAATTGTAAACCAAATTGCTTTGGTTTATTGTTATAAATTTGTGTATAATATAAATTCCAGAATTCCCATTTTGGACCGTATCATACCGATTAATTCCAAAAGAACTAAATCTCCGTACCAAACTATTCTAAAAAATGGTATGGTACCAATATGGAGATTTTTAAATTTGGTACTGGTAGTGGAGATTTAATTTTTTTAAAATTCCTAAAAATTGGTATGGTTCTAAAGATTTTAAATCCCCAGATTCCCCGGTACCGTGTACACCCCTACTCATGATAGTAATAAACTATTAAGCATATACTTTGATATTATTACAAACTTAATATAATTATATTCTTTTATCATATTCTTTTAATATTTTTTATAATTAATATTGTTGTCAACTTTAAAATTAATTTTACATAAACAAATATTATAGTTATAATTAAAGCTATTGACCATTTGCATGATCAAACTCCCAATATTAATTATTTAATGATTGGAGACAATGTAATACTCCTTAAAAGAGTATTAATATACATTTTTATGAAGTCTTTCAAACTATGCAAGTGCTTAATCTTTAAGAAGAAATTATCTACCAAAAAGACACATTTTTGGACTTACAAGTGTCTTCTCATCAGTGCCTCACAAGCTGTGCCCCTTAGGTGCTCATTTTGAGCCATTTCGGACAGTGACACTCTCTAGGAGTGCTTATGGTCGTGAGCAGACACACCTAGCTCATAAGCATCCTCCTGATAGCTCACAACGGGCATTTTTTATAAAATCTCAAAGGCAACGACTCAAATTTTGATCCTCAAGATCATGAGCATCATTTTAGTTGTAAAAGTCTGAGATTAATTGAAAAATCAATTAGGATGTTGGATACACAATCAATGCCTCCAATAGCCATAATTTGAGTTATTTATCTATATAAATAACCTTTAGAATTTAATTGAAAGGTTAAAAAACTTTTTTATTCATTATACTCTCTTAAGCATTCAATTAAGCTCTCAAAACTCTATTTAAATTCATTTTATATTTACATAAATTTTTTGAGAGTTGGTGAGTATTAGAATAAATATTCTTCTTCTTCTATTTTCTAGGATTAAGAAAATGGGAAGTGAGAATCTGTTCTAGTGGAATTGGTTGAAGTGTTTACCATTGGAACACTTGGGATTGGTTTCTGAGTGAGCCTTGTAAAACTTAATTTATAAGGTTAAAAGAGTGAGCCTTAAACTCTTGTGTAATCTTAAATCTTATGACTAAAATTATGGGAATTAAAAATCCTAACTTGGGGATAAGTTAGGTAGAGACATAGGATTATTAAGAATTTGAACTCCTTAAATTCTTATGTTCATCATTCTTCCTTCTCAACTTTCTTTTAATTCTTGCAAAGAATTCTTTTAATTTCCATTTATTGTTTAATTACCTTATTCATCCCCCTCTAAAGGCATTTTCATTTGGTATCAAAGCTTGAATTCTAGGAACTTCACTGCTAGAATATAAGATTATGGGGAGTGAATCACAAAATATTTCTTTACTTAAACTATTCTTTGATGGTAGTGACTATCCTTATTAGAAGTTCAAAATGGAGCTATACCTTGATTGTGATTCTATCAAACTTTAGGATATTATCATAAAAGGTTAAAAACCACCTACAACTACCATTGATGGTGTGGTAACTACTATTGCAAGAAGCCAATGGAATAATGAACAAAAGGAGGAAAATCATAAAAATAAAAAGGCTATGATCACTCTAGTCTCTTCCATGACAAGAGAAGAAGGAGGCAAGCTTCAACATTGTATGTTAGCCAAGAAAATGTGGGAGACCTTGGAGAACCATTTTGAAGGCAATGTATAAGTAATAAGTAGAAAGGTTCAACTTCATATGTATGAATATGAACTCTTCAAAATAAAGCTTTAAGAATTAATCACAGAGATGAAAAACAGTCTCAATGTTCTCCTCACAACCCTCAAGAAACTTGGAAAACATTTTTCTAAGGAAGAGGTAAACAACAAGATTCTAAGAATCCTACTTAGAAAGGATTGAAAATCTCGAGTCACTTTAATTGAGGAAATTTAAGACCTCTCTATCCTCTTAACCGATGTGCTTATTAGCAAGCTCTTAATACATAAGCTCACAATTAAGCAAAAAGGTAAAGAGCAAGAAGAGAAAAAAAAAAAGAAAAAGAGCATAGCATTAAAGGTTTCATAAGAAGAAAGTGAATATTAAAGGTTCTAGTGATAAAGATGGTGATATTGTCATACTCACTAGGAACTTTAAGAAGTTTTTAAGAAAGAAAAATATCTCAAAAATAAGAGACTTTAATAAGAAGTATGAAGGGGAAGGTAATAAGAAAACTAAAGAAGTTATTTGTTATGAATGTAAGAAATCGGGTCACATCCAAAGTGAGTGCCCTAAAATCAAATTCAAGAATAAAGGAGCAAAGGAGAAAAGAAAGGCCTTCAACTTAGGATGACTCCTCCGAATATGAAAAGGAAGCTGAATAATAAGAAATGACCAACCTTTGCTTCATGACTCTTGAAAATGAAAATAAAGTACCATCTATTTCTTATTCTTTTTTTGATAATTGTGATGGTTATTATGATAATGATGATGATAAAAGCTATATTGTGAGCAAATTATTAATTAAATGTAAAAGCTTACTTTCTAAGAAGAAGCTTTATAAGTATGAGCTATATAGCTTAACCAAGAAACTTAATAGCTTAAAAAATGATTTCGTTAAACTTGTTGAATCAAATGAAAAATAGATTAGTGATGCAAAATCTTTTAATTCCTTGGAAAATCAACTCAAGAAAGCAAGTGATGAAAATCATAAGCTTTCTAAAGAGGTTTTATAATTAAAGAATTTCATTCCTAAATTCAAGAGAGGAGAAGAAACTTTATATAATCTTCTTGATTCTCAAAAATTACATGGAGATACCCATGGAATTGGATATAAAAATGAAATGCCTTCATCATCATCATCACATATTAATTTTGTTAAAGCCTCACATGACTCCTCTCTTTCATCCTCCAAATTAAAATGAGACTCAAGATTTCAAAGCTAAAAAGTCTCATATGTCAAATGACAAAAGAAAGTCTTATTAGCATAAAGAGGTAAGTCTCATACTAGAAAAGCACAACCCAAACATGTTTACATGTACACTAGACACAATACTCATAAGCATATTGCATAAGACAATGCACCTAAATATGTTGTACAAACTTATCAAAATATACATTACCATTATCAATGCATGTCTCACACTATGACTCAAAATAATAAGAGACACATACCACCACAACATCAAAGACATGTTTCATTTACTAAATAAACATATGCTCTTAGAAGAAATAAGTTTACAAATGTTGTATGTCTGTATTGCATAATCAAAGGACACACCAATAGTGTGTGCTTCTATAGAAGACTACATATGAATTTACTTCCTTTGGATTATCTTAAAACTAACCAACCTAGACGAAGAAAGGTTTGGGTTTAAAAGAACACTTAAATTATTTTGTGTAGGTGTGCTTGTAATCCACAAGAATGAAAAGCAAGTGGTATTTTATTAGTGGATGTTAAAGGCATATGATGGGAGGCAAGGAGCAATTTAACAAGCTTAATGCAAAGGATAGAGGACATGTCACAATTAGAGATAATGCTAAAGGAAAGATTATATATAATGGAGAAATCAGTAATCCTTAATCCTTATCTATATATCATGTATTGCCTGTTAATGGTCTTAAACATAATTTGCTAAGTATAAGTCAATTATATGACATAAGAAATAAAGTGACTTTCTATCATAAAAATTGCTTTATTAGTAGTCTTGATGAAGATAAAGTAATTTTTAATGGTGAAAGAGTAAACAATGTTTATGCTATTGATTTGAACAAGATTGATAATAAAGACATCAAATGCTTAATGTCTATTTCCCATAATACATGGACATGGCATAGAAGGTTAGGACATACAAATTTTAAACTTTTTGTGATCTTTGTAAATATGAACTTGTGATTAGTTTACTTAAGCTTGAATTCACTAAGGATAAACTTTATGATGCTTGTTAAAAGGGAAAACAATTGTCATGACCTAAATCGAGAGTCATGATCTGCGCTAGGGAACAGGAATTCTTTTGAATCCGGAACCCCGTAGTAAGTCTTAAAAGAATAAAAGCATGCAATAAATAAATAAAAATACACAAGAATTGAAACTTAAATCGATATATAAAAATAAATACCTCTGTCATATCATAAAATAAAAATATTTCATACAATATTCAAAGAAAAATCTCTGACATAAAACCATTCTATAAATACAAAGTACAACTACTACTACTAATATTACTGCAGTTTTCTAGAGTACAATAAAAGTCAAATAAGTAATTTACATAGACTAGTCAAGGATGAAGAAGTCCGGTGGATGAGTCTACTACTGAGGTCTGAAGAAGAAGAATTTCTTGTAAAAATAACAACTGAGGGGAGCCAAACCTCACTGAGTGAATTATTATATTACATATACATGCACCTCCTAATGTCATATGCAATCAATCATTAGTATATATAATAAATATATACAAGCATATCACACAGATGCTAAAATCACTTTTATGTATAATAAATGCTGAAAAATATTTATTTTGGTGAAGGATTAAATTGTCACGACCCGAACCCGAGGGCATGTGACCGGCACTAGGGAATGGGTAGGCATAAGGCCCCCGAAACCCGTAGTAAGCCTTAAAGAAAAGAAAAATAAACCTTCAAATTTAATAACTTTATTTCATGAAATAACACATTATCAAATTGATTTTTCTAAAAATAAACATAATCGTGCGCAATATAAAATATTCTCCATCATCAAATATCATAAATCAATCTTAAAACATTATACATAAGCGTGGTTCATTAAAATGCAATACATAAGTATACTTAAGTTATACAAACTCATAGTACCATTAAAATGCAATACATGAGTATACTTAAGTTATACAAACTCATAGTACCAACACTACCGCAGTATTCTAGAGTTATTACCACAATACAGCTCATAAAGACTTATATAATATAGCCAGTGATGAAAAAATCCGGCGCAGAGGCGGTCTGAGGTCGAACTCCCAAGCTCCTGAAAAAAGAATAGATTGAGGGGAATCAGACCTCACTGAGTAAGTTAATAAAAAAAAGTTATACGGTTTGAAAATCTTTTTGAAAACCATATAATTTTAGTGAAAATAATTTATAACGTATACATACATACATATATATATATATATATATATATATATAGCTTTTGAAAAATCTCGGTAGAACCCTAAACCCAAATTTCTAAATGGTCAACTGGGCCCACTTAATCCAACTAGACTACCGGTCCCCGAGAGCAAAGACATCAACTGAGCCACCAAGCCGCAGTTACCCACTTAATCCAAACACATGGCACTGGCAGTCTCCGAGGCTAAGGCATCCACCGAGGCACCCATCCCAGTCCATTATTAACTTTCCAATCACTGACGATCCCCGAGAGCAAAGGCTTCCATTGAGGCACCCGTCCCAGTTCATATCCACAAATCATACATACATCAGATCCATCTCTCAATCTCTACCATATGCACACGGTCCTAGTGAAACCCACCAAGTAGCCCGTTCTATCAAAATTTCTCAAAACTGATTTTAATTAAATAAAATGCACTTAAATCTTAAATAGCAGCATTTAAATTAAATAAATCATATAATAAATAATAAAAATGTGAGCACACGCATCTTTAAATAAAACACACACACATAGATCAATTTATCAACTTACAGGACGAGCGAGAAGGCTGACGACCGCGCATTTGCCTCGATCCAACAGCTTCCGCTCCAATATTCTCTAAAAAAAATAACAAACCTATTTTACAAACACGTCTATGGAATAAAAATTGAAAATCAATAGATATAGTGAAATTCTAGATTGACTCGAGGAAGACCGGATATGACTTAATAGATATGAAAAAACTCTAATTAACACTAGGAATTACGGAAGATGTCAAGTTTTACGAGAAAATCTACTGAAATTTCGGTAGAGTCTCCTCTGTAAAACGGACATCTCTCTACCATAGGTAGAGTCATTCCTGCACAAAAAACGCACTTCTAATATTCACAGATATTCACACTCGAGTCGGCTTTCCAAAACTACACTTAGCCCCGACCGAGATTACAACTCAACCATCACAAAATTAAATAATTTATTTCCCAAAAATATATATTACATATAAATATCCATAACTTAGAAAATCATTTCTCATTAAAGCTTAAAAACAAAATTTCACAAACATATATATACCAAAATATATACTAATATAAAATATCAATTATTCAACAATTAATTAACCCAATTTACACTTCATTATCAAAATATAAATATAACCTAAAATTAATTACTCATATTAATAAATCTCTACAAAAATATATTTACTATCAAATTCATAATTTAATACCAAAATATCCAAATCTCACATAATACTAAAAAATAATACATAATATATTAATTGAAATTAATTTTCAAAAATTAGTGTTAATTAGTCAAAAATAGTAAATAATTTGTAAAAGTCCTTTTAATTCCTTAAATATTATTAAAACCAACCACAATCCATTATTTAGCTATAATTAGCATAAAATTACATTTTTACCCCTATAATACATAAATTTACATAATATACTATTATTACTCAAAAATTCCCTAAAAATTATACAAATGCCTAAAAATTATTTTCTCAACATAAAATTTCTTAATATCAATAAAAACATATAATTAACTAATAATTTCTTCCAAAATATAAATTTAACCTAATTATCCACATTTGACATAAACTTAAAATAATTATAAAAATAGTATAAAAATCACAAAAACTATAAATTAAGTTCTAAAATAATAACATTTAATAATAATACCACTTATCACAATTTCATAATTTTTTAACAATTAATTTTTGGAAATTAATAAAATATTAATAAAATATCCAAAATTCACAATTAACACAATAATTTTCTATAATCTTAAATAAAATCAATATACTAAAAATAATTAACAATAATTCACTCTAATCATTAATTAAACTCAAATAAAATCAAATCAAATAAAATTCTATAAAATCAAGAAAAAATCAAAATAATATACCAAAATGGGATTTAAGCAACTAACTTAGCATAATTAATCATTTAACTTAGAATACATGAAGCTTAGCACTTAAATCAACCCAGAAAACCAAAGAATGACCCTAAAACAACCTAAAAATAACCCTGCACAACTCACTTACTACCTTGATTTCCGACGCCGAAAATGGATTGCAGCGGTGAAGCTTGGTGTCGATCGATGCCTGAGAAGGTGAGGCAAGCTGAGGGAGCAACAACAACACCGATCCAGCTCTGACAATGGTGGTGGGAACTCAAACCGAGAGGAGAGAGAGAGAGAGCAGGGCATCAAAAATGGGAGAAAAGAGGGAAGAAGGAGAAGCTGGCGGCTGCTGCGGCGGTGATGGCTGCTCAGGGAGGTTGAGGCACGCCGGAGGGAGTGGGATTGCCGGAGATGGTGATGGATAGTAGAGGAGGGGCAGCGGTTTGGGTGTTTTTGGGTGTGTGTTTCTATTCATTCACATGTATATATATATATATATATATATATATATATATATATATATATATATATATATATATATATATATATATATATATATATATATATATATATATATATATATATACACACACACACAAAAATAATACTTACATGAAATAATAACCCTAAAATAATAATAACATAAATCTATCTCTATTAAATAGCTAGATAATTAACAATTGTATAGTATAATTTAAAATTATTTATTAATAACACAAATTCAAAAATTACTTTATTTAAATAAAAATATAGGGTATTACACAGGCTCACTTAATTCCAAATTAAATAACTTATTCCATTTTGGACAATAGACTAGCCCTGAGACACTAAGTCAATCAAGCTCCAGCAGTCTCACTATCAGTGTGATTGACCCCAAGACACTAGATCAACCGAGCTCCAGCAATCACACTGTTCAATCACTTCAATCTCAAATCAATCAATCAAATCAAAGTCACCTCAAGTGATTCACAACTCAATCCTAAATCTATTGCATCGGTACGTATATGGTCCTAGTGCTGCCCATTAGGTAGCACGTTCTATTGACATCCTTCAAATAAAATTAAATATACATACGGGAAATAGATAATGCATATTTAAACATAAATAACATTCATAACAATAAAATAAATCATATATATACCAAAAATATACTAAGTATATTTTAAGTATATATATGCTATATAAATCCAAAAATATACTGAATATAAACCATAAATATACCAAAAATATATTAAGTGTATTTTAAAAATATATCATGCATTTATAATGAAATATACCAAAAAGATACTAAAAATATAACTAACATATACCAAAACATTTAATAAAATAATTCATGGATAAATATATATTAAAAACGTAAATATTAAAAATCATGCATCCTATATGCGATGTATATATAAGATAATAACTCAAAATGTTGCACTCCTCGAGACTGGTTCAACGGGTCCAATCCAATGGCCTCAGTCTCGACGCAACTAGAAAATAAAATAATAATACAAATCAGAATAAATCTAACTTATACTTCTAAAGAGACTCGATCTAGGAATACAAAACTTAGACAAAACATGGAAACTCAAAATCGATCCGACGTCACGTTTTATGAGAATTCTATCCAAAATTTGACAGAACCTCTTCTGTAAAATGGATATCTCTCTACTAAAAAGTAGAGTTGATCCTGCAAGAAAAACACACTTCTAACACAGATTCACAACACCTCGGGTTAGGACCCAAAACTGCAAAATTTCCCAACAGAGGTTCATAATTTATCAAAAATCAAATAATATAATAAATATACTAAAAATAAATAAATTCCATAAATATCATCAAAATACCAAAATATAATATATTTAAACAATAAAACATCAAATACAATTATTTTCACAATGATTAATTAAATATCCCAAATAATAATATAATATTAATAAAAATCTAATTTTTCAATAATTCAATATAAAATAGTAAAAATTCACTTTTATATATTCAAATAGCTTAAATATGTATTAAAAATAATTAAAAACTCATTTAATCACCAAAATAGTAAATAATATATTATTTGAAAATAATTTTCAAAAATTAGTATTAATTAGTTAAAAATAGTAAATAATTTATAAAAATCATTTCAATACCTTAAATAATTCTAAAACCATTTAAAAAATATTATTTAACTATATTTTTTTATAAAATTACACAATTAACTCAATAATTCAAAATATACATAATATAATTAATATTCCTAAAAATTATATAAATTCACCAAAAATTATTTTAAATATTCTAAAATTATTAACTCACATTATAAACACCAATTTAACTAAATTTGCATTAAAACTAATTAATTAACATAATTATCAATAATTCAATATAAAATATTAAAATAATTAAAAATTAACCAAAATTCAAATTAATTCAAAAAAATTTTTAAAAAAATATATTTGAGAAGTTTAAGCTACAACAAACAACACTTCTTAAGCAAAAATTTCATGAATCAACCGAAATCAAGTCCAAAAAATTCAAAAATCCTAAAACACATAAACTAAAAATTGGAGATATCTAAAAATCTAGAGGTTTAGAGCTAAAAAGGAACTCACTGGAGCTTGGTGGTTAAAAAGAGACCGGTTCAATGTCAATTGGTAGCCGGAATCTTCACCGGCATTGAAAGCTTCAACTTTTGGTCTCTAGCGACGCAGGCGGTTTCCCGACATGCTAGTGGTGGCGGACGGCAGCTGGAGGAAGCCGGAGATGGTGGTGGTGCTCAGTGGCAACTGAGGTGGTCCAGCGGTGGTTATAACGGTGGTGGCCGAGAGTGAGAGGAAGAAGAAGAAGAAGGAAATGGTGTTGACCCAATTTTTTTTGAATTTTTGTACTTTTTTATATGTGAAATTACTGAATTGCCCTCCATTAAATTAAAAAATAATAATAATAATAAAAATGATAATAGTAACAATAATGTTAACAATAATAATAATATTAATAACAATAATATTAACAACAACAACAACAACAACAACAACAACAATAATAATAATAATAATAATAATAATAATAACCTCACGTAAAATAATTTATTGTTACGTAAATAATTCCTCAAAATAAAATACATAAATATTATTAGTAATTTAACAATAACAATATACGAATAAAATTTAAAATTATTAATACTGCATATCCTAAAATAATATTATTTAATTTAAAATACAGGGTCATTACAACAATCCAAGTCCTCATTTAAGCTAAAAAATGTAATGTCTACTTTTAGACTACTTGAACTTCTAGTCCACTTTTATGATGCATATATATTGATTGATGATTACTCTAGATTTACTTCGGTGTGTTTCCTTGCTTATAAGAATGATGAATTTAAAACTTTTAAAAATTTTACTAAAAGAGTTTAAAAAGAAAAAGGATTTTGTATTTCTTCCATAAGAAGTAATCATGGAATAGAATTTGAAAATAATTTTTTCAAAACCTTTTATAATGAAAATGGTATTTCACATACATTTTCATCTCTTAGAACTCCTCAACAAAATGGGGTAGTTAAAAAGAAAAATAGAACTCTTATAGAAATGGTTAGAACAATACTTTTGGGCAAAAGCCGTTAACACATTTTGTTACATTTCAAACTGAGTTTTCGAAAGGCCAATTTTAAACAAAACGTCTTATGAGTTATGGAACAATAGAAAATCCAAAATCTCATATTTAAGAGTATTTGGATGCAAGTGTTTTTTATTAAACACCAAGAATAATCTTGAAAAATTTAATTTCAAAGCCGATGAAGGAATTTTCTTAGGCTATTCTACATCTAGCAAAGCATATAGAGTCTTTAATAAGAGAACTCTAATAGTTGAAAAGTCATTGCATATTGTATTTAATGAATCAAACTCACTTAATCCTAGAAAGGATATTTGTAGTGTTAATGATTTGTGGATGAGCATGTGGATGTGATCACTCAAGAAGAAAATACTAGTAAGCCTTTGGAACTTGAAGGTCTAAGTAAGGAGAATAATGAGGAGACATCTCAACCTATCTTGAATGATAAATTTTCAAAGGATTGACAATCCAAGAAACCTCATCCTCAAGATCTCATTATAGGTGACATTATAAAAGGGGGTAAGTATTAAATCTCAATTAAAGTCTATTGTTAATTTAGTCTTTATTTCTCAAATTGAACCTAAAAATATTAATGATGCTTTGTGTAATAAATTTTGGGTCCTTGCTGTGCAAGAAAAGTTAAATCAATTTGAGAGAAACAAGTTTTGAACATTGGTTCCTTAATGTAAACATCGTCCTATTATAGGCACCAAATGAGTGTTTAGAAATAAGATGAATGAACAAGGTGTCATAAGTAGGAACAAAGCTAGACTATTAGCTAAAGGTTATGATCAAGAGAAAGACATCGATTATGATGAACTCTTTGCCCCTGTTGCAAGGTTGGAAGCTATTAGAATGCTACTTGCATTTGCATCATTCATAAATTTTAAACTTTATTAAATGAATGTTAAAAGTGCATCATTAAATGGTTTTATTGAAGAGGAGGTGTATATTGAAATCCAAGAAAACACAAGCAACACAATAAAACTAAAATAGAAGAAATAAATGAACAAAGCAAATATAACACAAGGCACAAAGAAAAGAAAACAAAGCTCGTAGAAAATACAGATAAAATAGAAAACAAAGGATAAGTAACATGTTTCTAAAGCCAAAGTTATGATACCAATTGATAAGAACTTGCTATTTGACCTGCTCTAAGAACCCTTGAATCAATTTGTTATGTGCACCCCCGAAAGTTAGAAAACACGTTCTAGAAGATCAAATTGAAATCCTAATGAAACTAAGTTCTTAAAATCCCAATTTTAAAGACACCATAAATGTTTATCACTCCATTAATAAGTCAAGGTATTGTATACTACCAAGAACACAAGAAAGCAAAATAAATGTTGTTGAAAATACCTTAATATTACTAATCATGACTAAAATTCATTTTACATATTCGTAGTCTTTTTACATAGGCATATAAACATCCTAATTCTAAATGGAAAATGTGTTTTTTTTTATTCCTAAAGGTACCTATAATAGAAAATCCTTAACTGAAGAGGATTCATCCAAAAAAAAAAAAACAATAACAACAACAACAACTAATGATAACTGAGCATAGAAAAGGTAAAGTAAATAAAATCTAGCTGGTTAAGGTTTGGACTAACTCAACAAGCCCAAATAAGCTCAAAATAAAACAAGCCCTTTAATACATCTCAAAATATAGATTGGGTCATCCTTAGCACATCCATGCAACTTGGTCTTATATCATCCTTTTTGAGGATCATATCGACATTCTTTATGAATTTTCTATTTAAAAAATTATTTAACAATTTTTCAATATTTTTGTCGTTAATATTTGTATAACTAATTATATTATAAAATTCATTAATTTTTATTATAATTATTTACTTATTAATTTCATTTAGTAAGGCTTATAAAATTTTGTTTTCTAATTTTATTTATATTAAATAAAATGTAAGTAGACCTAATTAAAATAGAAAAACATATATTTGTAACAAAATTACAACTAAAATTTTAATTAATTTAATTTTTGTAAGAGATAAGATAGAAGACAATATAATTAAAATAAGAAACATATTTTCAATTAAATTAGAATTACAGTTTAATTAATTTAAATTTTATTAGAGAAAAAATAAAAATTAACATAATTAGAATGGAAAACATATTTTGAATTAAATTAGAATTACATTTAAATTAACTAGTTTAGTTCTTATTAATACATAACTAAATTATCAAATTTTTATATAGTAAGGAGCGAAGACATTTTTATAATTTAAGTGTCCCCTTGCCCTCTACCTCATACATTTATACATATGATAGATATATATGCCAGAGTCAAAATTAGAACCTTAACTTTTGCCGAAGACTATATTGGACCTCCATATTTTTTTTATTCCCATTTGAAACTTTATATGACAATTTCACCTCAAATTGAACCTTACTAGACAGTAGCCCAAACAAATGTTAAATGATGATGTTGTGCTGACTTGTGGGTCCCACCCTTCAAGTTTGACTCATTATCCACTTCACTATAAGAGCTCCACACCCAACCTCCTCTCTCTTCTATTATTGAAAATAAGAAAAAGAAAGAGCTACATAAGCCTTCTTTGCCTCTTCTTTGCTTTTTTTTTTTTTATTTCGTTGAGAGTTTGACGACATTGTCATGTTTATAACTCACCAAAGGTCCAAATTGGACCCTAAATTTTGGGCCGAAGACTTTATTGTACCTCCATATTTATTTTGTTCCCATTTGCAAGTTTGACATACTATTAATTAATTATATTAATACAATATACATTTTTTTTTATATCATTTCTAATAAATTCAGTTAAGTTAAAATAAACATTTTCGTGATCATAACTCTAATATTATACTATTTACTCGTTTCGTTACAATTTTCTTTAAGATGGTCACTAATTGACTAGAAAATGATAATTATATTCTTTAGTCAAATATATGATATTTAGAAATAATAACCTTTTGACCTTCCTACTTTACCATATTATAATACTTACCCCTAAAATTTATTAATTATATTCTTTATCCTCTTTTTTTTTTGCACTTTTACTATTTTTGTCAACTTTTTCGTTGTAATTATTTCTAAATAACCATAAATAATCAAAACAATCTTTAATTTAAAAGGTGATTCATGAAAATTATGAGGTT
This sequence comes from Mallotus nudiflorus, assembly GCA_947683625.1. Taxonomy (NCBI): domain Eukaryota; kingdom Viridiplantae; phylum Streptophyta; class Magnoliopsida; order Malpighiales; family Euphorbiaceae; genus Mallotus; species Mallotus nudiflorus. Next base: position 629,912 of record CANTUR010000084.1, on the reverse strand, counting down.
AAGTAATTTAATTCATACACCAAATTAGCAATTTAAACTAACATTCCAAATAAAAAATCCAATTACTTGGTTAAAAGTTTTATATAACATAAATTTTTTAAGTTAATATTTGAGTAGAGATATTTTAAAATTAAGAATAATTGCTTACTACTTAATTAATTTTTTTACTATTAAAAAGATTAGTTGTCATTTATAGTTAATTAGGGGTGATTTTGATATACTATTGGACAAAAAAAAAAACTTAGTATATAAAGAAAATATAATTTTTAAATATTGAGCAAATAATATAATTAATTAATATAGTAAAAAAAAGGGAGTTACATTTCAAAAATCAGTAGAGGAATAGTCCAAATGAGAGATATTTTTTTCTCCTCCATTAACCCTTGATTTTTAGTATGTTCTAGGTCAGGGGTGGTCACGGTTCACTAAACCATTGGTTCCAGTTCGGAACCGACAGTTTACAGATTCACCAAAAATGGAACTAGACCGAAATTGCTCTTTCTTGATTCAAGGTAAGTTCCAATTTGATTAGTTTTGATTTAAATTTGAGTTTAGTTCAATTTGTTGGTTCGACAAGTTGATGTTTTTAAATTTTTTGATTTTAAACTAGAACTGCCGGTTTGATATGAGAGCCGATGGTTTCGGTTTCACTGGAGGATGAACCGGTCCTCAAACCGGCCTATGTCCAACCTTATTCCAAGTGCTTTTTTGCTGGTATCTCCACTAATGCAAAAGAAAATGAGGAATTTACATGAGTTAAAATGGCTAGATTGTTGGGTATTTGGTGCGACCATGGTGTTTGATTATTAAGATGAGTTCTTGATATTATATGTCAAAACATTAACGATAGCAAGATAAAATGTTGTTTGTCGCTAGGCTTTAGAATTCATATTCATTTCAACAATGTTTTAAATGATTGTTGTTGCATGTTGTTGTTCTTTGTTAACATTGGTGGCGGCAGGAATTACAAGTTGTGGTGGTGTAGACAGGGGTCATGTGTGGTAGGCAAATGGTGATGGTGGGACCAAAAGTAATTGTAGTTGTATGGGTGGACGAGATGAGAGGGACTTCGAGAGAGGATGTGGGTGAAAAAAAAAAAAAAGATTTAGAGACCTAAACTACTATAATCACACTAATGACCAAATATATAACTATTTAAGGGCATTTTTGAAAGCTTATATAATTATTGATAATATGACCATTAGTAATTTTTTTACTAACAATATATTCTTAAAATTATTAACACAGCGGAGAAAATTGTTAACATGATCAAAATTGAGAGAGTTTAAGTCACGTTTACAAGTGAAAAATAAAAGAGAAATTATGGACCAATCTTATAGGGTAATACTAATTACACCTAATCGTTAAATTTAGAGTTTTGTTAACGTATATTGAAAAAATTAGGCTCAAGGATGAAATTCTAATTAACTAAATCTGTAAAAATGAAAAGTTATTTACAATATAATTGGATATTGTACTTATCATTATCTATTGGATATTGTAGTTACAATATAATTATTTATAAAATTTATCCCAATATATGTGTAAAAAAGCATCCATGCTCTTAGAAAGAGAATGAATACATTTTCAAATTTAAAATGAAAAATTATTTACAATATAATTTGATAAAAATTGTTAGAAGAATATACAAATTTTAAAACTTTTAAATAATTTTAGTGAATCTATTTAGTGAAAATAAGTTTTTTAAAAAATGATAGGCTCATATGGTTAAAAGCCGAATTATAAAAGATCTAGTAGATATAATTTAAAATAAAAGTATTAGATTATATATTTTATAAATTAAAAATTTAACCAAAATGTACTGTAAATAAAAATAAGAGAATATTATGTATGAAAATAAATATATAAGAGTGGAATGTAAAAATAAATAAATAAATAAATAAAGTAGAGGAAGTTTGAAAAGCCTTTTTCTTATGTATGTTGAATGTGCTTACTTTGTTTCTGATGAATAAATACAAAGGACATGTTCTTGCTTTGTTTCTGATGAATAAATACAAAGGACTAACTCATGAAAAAAATGAGGAATTATTTCTTTACCGATAATAAACATAAGTTTCCTCAAAACACATTGGACCGAATTGAGATTTTGGCTCAAGATGAAAATTTTGATTAAAAAAAAAAAGAAGCTTTATTTTATTCTAATCAATCTAAATCAAACAGAAGTAAAATTTTAATTTTCTTCATAGATTATTTTTTATATTATGAAATGTACTTTCAAGGAGATTCTTACATAAATATCAATATTACGTATAAAAAGTTTCTATAATTGTCTTTTAAATTTTTTTGAAATTTTTTTAAAATTTTATCCCATTTAGAAAAATTTAGAAATATTTAAATAAAAAATTCATTTCATTCCATTTAAATTTGTCCTTTTTTATTTACTTTCAAAATAAAAATTAATAAATATTTTTTAAAATGTAACAAATTAAAATGAGATGGATAAATAAATATTTATTTATTTTATATTTTAGAAGTGATTAAAAAAAATTAAATTTTATATAAGATGAGATGAGTTTAGTTTTTTTAAATATTCTTAATTTTTTTTAAATAGTGTGAAATGAATTAATATAATATTTTCTTAAATATTATATAATATTTTCTCAATGATAGTGATAATTAACACCGTTTTAAGAAAAGTTTAAATATATCATTTTTAGTATGATATGAGTTTATTTATACTTAAAAAATATTAGTGGCAGTTATAAAATTAGAATAAAAAATTAAAAATATTTTTATACCTTTTTTCAATTTTATAACTAATATAAATTTTCATTTTTAGCTATTAGTACGTTTATCATTTCAAGTTGTATTTTGTGGGGCCTAAACAACCATGCAAGTGGTTTTTTTGAACGTCGGCAATTTGAGTCATTTGAAAAGCCTATCCATAAATGCCTATCAACGAAGAGTTACTTTGTTTGTGGTGAGTAATGTATATGTTGATGTCATGAGGGCTACGTCATAGTACACGTGTCAAGTTACAGCTCTTTCCCATCCTTAACCATTAGTGGACCAGTGTCGTTTTTTTAATTTTTTTCCTACCTTGCAACCACTAATTTCTTACTTTGTCTCCACTGTTATCAACAATAACAGGGTCACCTGTAGTAGCACAGACCTTTCATACTCTCCTACCATCCATATGCCAAGTGTCTCAGTGCAACTGAAAATTTAGCTCTCTCATCCCATCTCATTGTTTATTTTATTTTATTTTCTTTTTCTCATCTAAAATTTCTTGATAGATTTTCAATTCCAATATATACATCTTTAAGTTTGTATTACATCTAAATTAATTTTCGTTCGATTTATAACAGATTTTGAAGAACAGCAAAATCTATTTTAAGAGTTTTAAAGTAAGTGTATATCTAAAACTCAAATATCAGATTTTTTATTAATCTGAAAAAGTCCATCACCAATTCATTCACACACTATTAAGTATTGTTTATTTCATTTTATTTCATTTTTTTCTCATCATTCAAGCCAATAAAGCAATAATTAAAACATTTTATGTATTTTTTTTATTAGTTTTCCATAATAAGTAGCCAGGAATAGGTTGAAAGTTCTTTACACTTTTCTTTTTCTTTTTAGCTTTGAGTGGAGTCTCTCCAGCTACAGGCAGCACACAGAAGCAGTCGCTATGTACGTTCTTGTTCTTGTTCTTGATCTTATCCTTTCTTCTATATATTATCTCTAATCTAATGCATATCATATATGTGTGTAAGATAGAAGAAACGGTGTTCGGAAAAAAAAAAAAAAAAAAGCAAAGATTGTTCAAGGAAAAAAAAAAGCTTAGTAAAGCACAGAAAAAAGAAACTGGAAGAAAAAAAAGGAAGATCAAGTAAATGGTTTTCATGGATTTTGAAAATTGATTTATGCAAGCATCATTTCTATACCCATGAGGTTTTATTTATTTGGATATATGTAATTTTCTTTACGCTTGTTGAAGGTGAAAATTATTTATAAATTTTTTAAAAAATTCTGTCAAATTGCAATTCAGTTATAAGGAAACACAAATCAACTAATAAATTATAAATTATTTATCAAAATTATTATCTAAATGTATGTCCATTGCATGAAATATATGTAGCTAGTCATATATATATATATATATTTTGTTTAAGTATTCAGTTCCCTAAAGAGCTTAAAATAATATATATATGTATATATTATTATTATTATTATGCAGAAAAGATAACTATAATTTATATTTTAGAATTATATAACTAAAATAACCTACTAAACCTATAAAAAATAACTTATTATACTTTGCAGATCAAGTTCATTTTGGTATTTTTTTTTTCCAAGTACAAATTGCATGAAATATATCTAGCTAGTCAGTGTGGTTGTTGATCAGTCAATATGTGTAACAGTAGTGCTTGCTGTAAATAAAAGAAAAAAGGCCATTGGATTTGCTGTTTCATGGCTTCTTTTCTATTTGCTTTTGTGTCCTTTTGTCCTCACTGATTTGCTGGTACTAAATGGTGTTGTTTTTGTGTACTTTTGGGAGAGGGGAGCATGAATTTTTGTAATGGGATTAATGGTCAACACATCTCCTTTCATATATTGTGTGAACTTTCTTTCTTCATTTATCTTTTGGCAATAGGTACAATTTAATTTTTTTTTTACAAAATATCAAATATTATTATAAATTTCAAATTGCATTGATTAAAAATCATCAATTTTAAATCATTATCAATTTTGAAGAAAATATTTTTAATATATGTATATATTAATATTTGAGTATTCACCCCTAAAAGTTAATATGTAACACTATTGAAAATTTTATCTTAGAAAAAATTAAAAATAAAATACTTGTGTAGTTTTTTAGTATTGTTTTTTAACTAAAAAAATTATTATACAAATTCCAATACTATTCAAATATATTTTTTAAACCATTTAAAATTCTGTCAAATTTCATTTCAGTTATAAGGAAACACAAATCAACTACTAAATTATAAATTATTTATCAAAATTATTATCTAAATGTATGTCCATTACATGAAATATATCTAGCTAGTCATATAATTTTTTTTTGTTTAAGTATTCAGTTCCCTAAAGAGCTTAAAATAATATATATGTATATTATTATTATTATTATTATGCAGAAAAGATAACTATAATTTATATTTTTGAATTATATAACTAAAATAACCTACTAAACCTATAAAAAAATAACTTATTATACTTTACAGATCAAGTTCATTTTAGTTTTTTTTTGCAAGTACACATTTTTCTCTAAATATATTTATTTAGTCAGTCAATCTTTTTCTCTATGAAGTATTAATTATTAGTTTGTACTTATAAAAGTTAACAAGCATGTTGCTTAGAGTCTTATTTTTTTATTGAGAAATTTTAATGTTTATAAAAATAGCATATGAAAAGAATTATTTTTTTTAAAACAATTAATCTACCCATCCTATAATGTTTGTTTCTAAAATATTTCTAATTGGTAAATAATACTGATTGCAAATATCCAAAATGATTATATTAATTTCTCTTATATGTACTTATTTTTATTGAAGTTTAATTAATAATTTAAAACATATCTATATATATACACACATACACATATTTGTGTATGTAATTACTACTCTCAATTCATGGATCATTACATACATGAACATTTCAACATGTTTTGACGTTGATTTTTCCACTCCAAAAACTTTTTATGCACTATTTTAAAATTACAATCATAGTTACTTATTAGAACATAAAATTTAATAAATAAAATTTAATTATTTCCTGATTATTTAAATTAACTAAAAGTTTTTAAGAATAACACAATAGTATTTGTTTGTCTAATAGAAATATTTCTTTTTAATTCAACATTGCAATTTTAATAGAGTTATATTTCATTATAATCTTAATGAATTTAATAAAAATTTCACTTGCACAATTATAATTAATCATTAAATAATAAAAATTTTTTAATTATTAAAATTTTATAAGATTTTTAAAAATACATTGCGTAAAATGAAAATTAATCTAACTAAAATAAGAAGTATAATTAAAATTAAATCAAAATTAGATTTTTAGTTAATTGAATCTTCATTAATAAATCATTAAATTGTTTAATTTTATTAAATATATAATAAGTGAATATTTTTTAGTAAATTTATCTTTTCCCTTGTATGAGAGAGACAGAGGTTAGACAGTTGATTCCTTAGTCCTGGCCTCTCTCATCCTCCCATCATATGTAATTACCATGAATTTTAGGTAAAAATCGATTGAATCATTTATGTTATTTTTATACATCTTCTTGCAAACTAAGCAGTCTAAACTCTGGAGGCTTTAATTTTTTATTTTTTTTAATTATTTGTTGTACAAAATAAGGGACAATGAGGAGCAAAATAGGGAAGAACAAGACGTGGATCCAGGAAGCCATAGATTAGTATTACCGGATGATGGTTATGAATGGAGGAAATATGGCCAAAAGTTCATAAAAACTATTGGAAAATTCAGGTATATAAATTTTATTAATATATATATATATATATAGCCTATGCCTTAGGGCTGTATTTATAATACATAATTTTTAGTATATTTTATGCTTAACCATTATTGAGATGGTTGGAATTATTACGTATATTTTTGTGTTATAAATTCAACAGTATAGAGTAATACATTCGGTATAAATAAAAATTATTATATATATATATTATTAATTTTTCTCAAATTTTTAGGAGCTATTTCAGGTGCCATAAGCAGAATTGCAACGCTAAAAAGAAAGTTGAGTGGAGTAGCGCCAGCCTTGAAAACGTAAGGGTAGTATATGATGGAGTGCATACCCATAATCCTGACTCCTCCACATCAGATCAGTCTGGTGGTGCCACTTCAACTGCTAATCAATACAATTTATTGTCTCAAGTTCTTGGAAATCAGCCAACTTCACAATAGTCCATCAATATTCATTTCTTTAAAATTAAGCACTAATTTAATACATCATTCTAGCTAGCATTTATTTATTTATATCTCTGTGGTGGTGCATTCTTCTTGTCAATATCAATATGTGGTATATATATATATCATGCTTTGAAAGATTCAATATATCTCTGTATTCAGCCATTGCATGAATCCTGGCCTGATTACCTTTTTTCAACTTTAGTTGCCTTTTTATTTTACTTGCAGAAGTAGTTTTATTTATTAGCTTGTATTTAAACAAGTTTCAGGTTATTGAGAGCTATTCTTGAGTTCTCAGTTTTTCACTTCACAAATTAGAAGTTTTATTAGTTCTTGCTTACAGTGGTGAAATTGATAAACTCCTTGGTGAAGTTAAATTTTGCAAGTGGTGAAGCTAAGTGATTTCAGTCCCACTTGTAGTGAAGTTTCAATTTTCACAAGCTATTAGTATTTTGTGAATTTTCAATCGCATCTCTGCTGATATTTGTCAATAATATGCATTAGTCTCTAACAAAGTAAATGGGTCGCTGCATGGATGCAACATGAAAGATTGAACATACTCTGGTAAGCGACAACTATTCTAGTAGATTGTAAGCTAAAACTTGGCTCTGTTCGAAGCTCACAAGTTACAAATTTCAAACGATTTTGCAAGGGTTGAATTGATTTATATATATATATATATATATAAGCGGAAAATATATATCTATATAAACATAATAAAACTAAGTTTTTCAAAAAATTTCAATATTATGTTGAACAAATGTTGCTCAAATAACATTAAGAAATTTCAATAATCTTATACAAGTTGAAATAAGATTTTTTTTTCTTTTTAAACCTTCTTAATTTTCAAGTCATTTTAAAATTTAAATTTTCTTCATTTTCAATGTTCATTACTCATCTATTTCGGAAAGAAAATAAATTCTTTTTTACCTTCATTGTATCTTTTAACCTCATATTCTGTTTATTTTGTATATATGACATGAATTTGATGATTTATTTCTATCTACAACTTTCTTCACTTTTAAAATGTTAATTATTTGTTTTTACGTACATTGTATTTTCTTTACCTGATCTTTCTACACTTAAAATTTATATAATTATGACAAATCTTATTATTGGTAACTTGGGAAAGATATGGTTGTCATCAATCTAATTTCAATTCTAACTTCAACAATAATTTTTAAAAAATAAAGGTTAGTTTGATTAATTAATTTTTATTTCATACTTTTCATCCATATTTTTTTCAAAGATAGAATGCACAATATTGGTTGTGTAAATTTTTTTTAATGTATTTATATGTTTGTTCATATTGAGAAAAATAGAAGCAACTAAATAAGAATAGTTCTTTCAAAGTTATAATATAAAGATTTGATATATGACACCACCAATCCTACCAATGCCCTTGTAATAAGGTCACACCCTTGACTTACCTAACTCGAGCAATAACTCGAGGATTGGTGTGGAAGAGTATCACCTTTGAACTACGGCAACTATTGCACAACGAATCTTCATTTTATTTTACATCATCTAAATTCAAATCTTGTATCCAAATTTTAGTGTTCGACTATAGCATATAATCATAATAGGATATTCATTGCTAGTTCCTCATACCCAATATTACATAAATCCAAAATTTACAATATTATTAAATACAATCACCTTAAATATAATATTCCTATCCACTGTAATATAACAAAACGTTCTAATTGAGTATTAATTTAATTGGTTCTTCAAAAATTCCAAGCTATCTACAATATAGTTGCTTACACTAGTTAACCACTCTGAAAAAATATTTTAAAGAGAATGGCAAATATTTTCAAGATACTTAGTGAGTGAAATAGAATACAAATGAGTATTAATCTAAAATCATCACAAAAAATCCTAATGAACAAATCACATATAATGTAGCCATAAAGATTTAAATGAGTTGTATTATTAACAAAACAGTTACCAATACTCTTTTATCAAGTGGCCGGTATAAAATATTTAAAATAACTCAATCATCTGAAGTTAAAAAAAATATTCTCAATTATTCAAATAGCTTTCCTGTACACACTCTTTACCTATGGAATGATAATTGTAATAAAGTTTGTTTTTTTGTGTAATGCAACTATTATCACACAAGCATGGTATTGTAATATTTTACCAAGATTCTCGATAGTTTACATAATTTAATAGAAGTTATAAACATTTATGTTGTCAATAACTATTCTCATTATCATCATTAAATGCATCACATTGATTTCGATACGACCCAGTTGTGCTGGCCTTCTTGGCCTCTTCCAGCGCATGCTCATCTCACATATCACAATATATTCTTTACTATACTCTAAACTTTATTTCGTTTACTAAAAAACATCATTTATAATGGTTCACATTTAATTTCGGAGCACTGCATCATATGCATAAGTAAATATTAGTGTGGCTAGTACTATCACCTCATTGAAAATTATCGTAATTATTCATACCTCTAGAAAATTATATCATAAATAAGGCCTTTTCAATCTTATATAACTTACTTAAAGCTATAGTTTCATTTCCGTTAATTTCTCTTGAATGTTGTACTTTAGTTACAATTTTACATTTCAATATATAAGGTGGAAGGCTGTGTTCCAGACACCTCATGCCAACTCACTAAACCCTACCATGTATATAATATGGATTTACTATCTGTTAGTGCCATATCTGCATGTGCTCATTGTTATAATTACTCTTTAAAGGTTCTTACATGCCAATGTAACTCGTATTGGCAGTTGTTTGCATAAAATTTTCAAATTTTTAATTGTCTTTCACACCATTGACATGTGTTTGATATCAAAGTTTGCTCATTTCTCGATAAGATTCAAGTGTGAACTTGGTAACAATTAATATCTTTAGCATTTAAAGTACTTGTAGGCGGCGGGGTTTAGCGCGCGCCCAAGTGTTTGACGACCACGGCACTGTGTGGGCTCGAGGCCCACTAGGAAATACGATATAGGTCTTAGGCCTATTCGGAGATGGAGTCACCACTCGGATAAAAGCCGGGGACACACTGTACAACAACTGGATTCCACGGAGGTTCCCAGAAGCCGTCATCAGAGATCGAGTTCGGAAACTGGGTATGAGCATTTGAATGCTCACCCAACCTTGCGGTTGGCCCTCCATTTGTGTTTTGCATTTTATTACCATTTAATTATTTAATTATTTCCTCATTTACCACACGTAATGAAATTGCCTTCGGATAATTGTCAGATTTTATAATCAAGTCCGAGTTTGCACATTAATCCAATTTCATGCCTTTAGGTCCCAACATTCAAAAAATGTAATAAATAAAATAAATAATAATTTACAACCATACATTTAAAATTAAAAGGGAGAGGGATTAAGGATTACAACGCTTTTTAGCTAAATAAACTAATAATATATAGAAAATAAACCAAACATATACCGAAAATGAACTATTAAAATAACATAAAAGTGGCAATATGGAAGAGGTAACTAGCAAAAGTGACTACTTGATGACAAAAATCATCAAGTAATTCTTGCAAATAACACACAGTTAGCCCTTTCTTTCACAAAAAAATAAAATCACATGTAACAATATTTACAAAGAGGTTCTATAAAGAGGTTGTCACATTATAAATTAAAGAAAGTATCAAACAATCAAGGTAATCACCATCATGCAATCATACATACATATTTAAGGTCAAAAGAGGACATACCTAAGCGAACATCACGACAAACATTAATAAAAAAAGAAGTAGGAAGCAGGTTAACTCTGTCAATGAGGCGGTCGCTTTATTGAAGAGGCGATCGCCTCATTGATGAGGTGATGCCTCATCAATAGGGCTCTTACAATTTTGAGACAAAAACCTGGTAGCATGCGCACAAAAGATAAGCTTCCTAAAAACCTGTCAATAGGGCGATCGCCTCATTGATGAGGCGATCGTCTCATTGCGATGAGGCGACGCCTCTTTAGGTCGACTTTAACTCTCAAGACGTGCAAACTTCTATTCTAAGTAATCAAAACATACATATACACACTCTATACCCATCATACTGCGACTACATGCAAATGTATTCAAAGACCCAACAATAAAGTGAGATATCAAGCTAAACTCATTGGAGTTAAACCTAAAATATGCTAAAGACTCAGTTACACACAAGCAAGAACATACAAAATGATGAACATGTCAAGTTTAAAGTGCAGATTTTATACCAAAATGAGAGACCCTCAGAGCTGCTTTGATTGAGATCCTTGCTAGGATGTGGTATCTCTCCTTGACACAAGTTTCTTCCTTCTTCTCTTATGGGAAAGTGGACCTCCTCTCTTCAACCCTTCTTTAGGATGTTTTCTTTCTTCTCCTCTTCTCTCTCTCTTTTCAGAGCTTTCTTTTCTTTCCCCCTTCTCCCCCCCCCCCCCCCCCCCCCCCCCCCGAGCTCCTTCTTTTTTTTTCCTGCTCCTTTTTTTTTTCTCTCTTTTTCTTTTTATCCCTTAGCTTTCCCATGCCCCTCAGCCTCTTAGCCCATCATGAGCTCTCCTAGCCTTTTTTCCTTCCCTAAAAGTCTTTTCCTCACGCAAGAAGAAAGTCTGAAGAGTGGGGCCCGCGCCACTTGATTGTCATGATTGTAGCTGCAAGTGGGCTGCTATAGAGGTGGTGCCTCATCGATGAGGTGATCACCTCTGTGATAAGGTGATCACCCCATTGGCAGCTGCCAAAGAGGCGATCGCCTCATTACACTGAGGTGATGCCTCCTGGGCCCGGGCCTGCGCTGGGCCAAGCGGGTTTGGGCCAAATTTGGATAGCTGGGCTTGGTTTGGGGTTTTTTGGGCTTCTGGGTTTTCAAGTCCACTTTTCACTTAGAGATTCAGGTTTCATTCTCGTGTCCAAGTATCACATTCTCATCATTGGGCTTGACAACGGATCGATCAAACCGAGCACCCCTAATTCATCCCTTAACACGGGCTGATCGAACCGGGTGTCTACAGTTTACCCCCTTGATTTTTTGAAAAATAAAATGCATGCAATGACCATTTTTCAAAAAATCAAATGCACAACAATAAATAAATAATAAGATAAGAAACATACCTGACTCTCGGGTCTCACCCGAGAGATAAATTCTTCAATTCTAAAATGTGACCGTGATCCTCGGGTTTTCCTGGCCCGATCAGCCACTCATTAATATTTGATAAAAGTATTCAAAGACTGTTAAACCGTGATTTTTCCTGCCTGATTACTATTTTACTGGGGACATAGACTTATGGGTTTTCCTGGGCCCAACCATTAATTGCCTGAAACACGATTCTCGGGTTTTCCTGGCCCGATCCTCACAATACTATAACTTGATTCTCGGGTTTTCCTGGCCTGATCACCATTGGGGATGTGGTTTTTAGATTTTCCTGGTCCGATCCTCATTCCTCCGGGGACATAGACTTCCGGGTTTTCCTAACCCAGTTGTCCTTCGCTTCCGACTTTGGGGATACTACCCGAACAGTCATCTTAATCCTCTGAGCTTCAGGGATTCAAACCCGAATAACCCTGTCTTTAAGCTTCAGGGATTCAAACTGAATAACCCTTTCCTTGAGCTTCGAGGATTCAAACCCGAACAGCTCTGTCTTTGAGCTTCGGGGATTCAAACCTAAATAACTCTTTTCCTGAGCTTCGGGGATTCAAACCCGAACAACTCTGTCTTTGAGCTTCAGGGATTTAAACCTGAACAACTTTATCTTTGAGCTATTGGGGATTCAAACCTGAACAACCCTTTCATTGAGCTTCAGGGATTCAAACCTGAACAGCCCTTTCAATGAGCTTCGGGGATTCAAACTCGAACAGCCCTGTCTTTGCGATGTAGGTTTTCCTGGCCCTCTTTTTCGCAAACCTTATCTTAAAGATTCATACTCTAAATTCTATCTCCTTGGTATGCGGAACTAATTTCCAATCATCATCATCTTTTTTTTTTTGGGAAAACCCTACGCTCTTACTTGCTATAAAACCTCTTTTGTCCTTACTCTTCTTTTTCATCCTTTTGTCACTTCTCCTTTTCCTCTATCTTCTTCTCCTTACACTTCTTGTATTCCTTGCACTTTCCCCCTTTTACAATCAATGGAGGATGAGAGAACACCCCCTGTGCTGAGTAGGATCATATCCTTCCTCCTATTAGCGCTTCTAGGAGCTTGGGATTGACCCGCGGAGACTCTGATTCCACTTCTGGCAAACCTGGGGTCCTAAATTTGCTCGTTTGCTTTTGGAGAGGTTAGTACTTTATAATTTCCTATAAAATTATGTTGGGTCAGTGATTAATCAAATATAATTACCAACTTATGGCATTAATTCACTAGAGATGATGAGAAATCCATGTTTTAATCGCCAAAAATCAGGAACTGTACCTGTTCTACCATACAGAGGCAATCACCTCATCGTAGAGGTGATCATCTCATTAATGAGGCGATCGCCTTATTGATGAGACGATCAGCTTCCGCGAAAAGGCGATAACTTATCGCACCTTTCACAGAGCCGATCGCCTCTCCAATGAGGCAATCGCCTCTGTGATGAGGCGATCGCCTCTATGGTGAGGCGATCGCTTCATCAACAGGGCAAGCCGTGCAGTCCAAGAGTGCATTCATTCCGAGTTCCCTTTTTTAAAACCATAACATGCATAAATTTCACTTCCCTATTTATTTATTATTTGCAGCATGACGCCCATACATTCAAGGGTGTCGGGAATTTTCATGGAGCTCGGGTCTTCTACAATGACTTGACTAATGAGCAGAGGGATCAGATTCAGGAGACGGGGTTTGAGGACTTTGTACTTTCACTTCTGTCCGAGCAGGGGTGCACAGATTACCAACCACTGCATGCCCTGATGGAGAGGTGGTTTGACATGACCCACACCTTCCACCTCCCATTTAGTGAGCTTACTCTAGACCCGGTGTCATTTACTGCCATCACAGGGATTACTTGTGCCGGGGATCCCGTTCCTTTCGATGCGAGTCTATATCAACTGTCTCCAGATAAGGCCGCATATATCGAGCGACTTCTAGGGATGACTCCTGACATGAAGGGGACTCATACCCTTAAATTGGATTCGATCAGGAGCTACTATACTTAGGATTGGGCCACAACGATGGTCTCTCCCCTTTAGATTGACTAGGTGGTGAGGACCTTTTTGCTCTACTTGCTCGATACCACCCCTCTTTGCTGACACCGCTAACTCCATCGATCTGATGTTCCTACCAGCCCAGCCCTTCGAGATCTTAATCAGGTTCCCATATTTGATTGGGGTAGCTGTGCCTTGGCATACCTATACCGGAGCATGGATGAGGTGGTCCGAGGGGCCAGGAGGTTTTGCGGCTTTTGGCATGCTGTTATGGTACGTCACGACCCCCTTTTTCCTCGTCTTGTTCTGACCCCCATTACTTACATTAGCCTTCTCAACTTCTCCTGTTTCATTTTTCAGGTCTGGGCTCTAGAGTTAGAGTTGCTTGTAGGAGTTACCCGAGTGGGAGACCATTTCCCGACCCTCAGTAGGTGGGGCGCTAGCTGCGTTATGAAGAGGCACCTTGCGCGAGTTTATATCCACAGACAACACTTAAACTCTCTGACACAGGATGCGGTACCTACAAAGCACAAACCTTCTTATTAGTACATTATTCACACTCTATTTACTTACATATTGACATCTTTTCTTTCTTTTTGCAGATCCGGAGCGACTTGTGGGGGTCCGAGGACACTTGGATCATTGAGATGACTCACTCCAGGCCTTTGGCCCAGAAGAGGGCACTCCTTTGTGGCCCTGGGTATCGAGCTTGGTACTTGGGAGAGCGGGTCCTAAATTGGAGGGCAGGTGTTAGGGCTTGGCGGGTCCCCAGGTCTCCTCCTGAAAGTATGCTTTGGGCTCACGAGCTGGAGTGTGATGATCTCATTCAGGCCGTTGTAGGCTCACCAGCTGTGGATTACACAGTTCATGTGAAGAGCCGATACACAGAGTTCATCCGTACCCACCTTCTGCTGATGGTCCCCTTCCAGGCCGCTTTTACCTCTCAGGTAAATCCTCACCAGTTCCCCTTTTCTTATAAATTCACTGCATCCTTAACATGTTCCTCCTATTTTCATCTTTAGGCTGCGCCAGCTAGGCCCATGGCTCCAATTAGGTCCCGAGTGCGGGAGAGAGAGCCCTTGAGGCGTCGACTAGCTTCGGGCAAAGAGGAGACTTCCACTGCCGGTGAGGAAGCCAGGCCGATTGCTGCCCCCCAGTTCTGAGTTTGTCCTAGGTAGCTTCATCCACGTCCCCGACCCCCTAGCTCGATGTTGGGTTCCCCCTGGGGAGTTATTGCGTCAGTTCTTGACTTTGGATGGGGACCTGACCCCTGCAAGCACCCTTGGCGGTGCTACTCACGTATGTTCTTTTTCCTGACCTACTTTCATTATAATTCTCAAACCAACTATTAGTTCCAACATTTATTTTGATAATGCAGATCTCGCTGGAGCAGGGCCTATATATGTATCACATGATAGAGGCCCAGAGAGACTACATGCTAGAGGTCACCCAGTAGTGGAGGGTAAGAATTTCATTATTTTCTACATGTATGCATGCTTGCATGGTTTACTAACCTATGATTTGTCTAAATAGGATCGAGATGAGGCTAGCAGGGCGAGGATCGCTACTCTCAAGCATCAGATTGATGTATTCTAGATTGATGAGGATGACGAGGATGAATACAGGAGTGGCGGCGGTGCCGGGGGAGAAGATGACCCTGAGGGTACGAGATTAGATGCTTGACGTTCCCATGTTAAAATTTGTGTAGTCTCTGAATAGTGAACACAAAATTTTGGTTTTAGAATTTATGAACAGAATGTTTGCAGAACCTGACACTCCCCTTGATTAAATTTGTTTGTTTTGCTTTTCTCATTTCTTCATATGTGAGTTGATTTCACTATTTTCATGCATAACTGTCCCACCTGTTAGACTGTGTGATTTGAAGAAACACAATCGACATGTACTGCTAATGAGGCGATCGCCTCATCGAACCCTGGTAAAGAGGTGATCGCCTCATGCTGCTGAGGCAGCGCCTTATTGATGAGGCGATTGCCTTATTGATGAGGTGGTGCCTTATTGATGAGGCGGCCACCTCAATAGCAGGCGGTCCCTGCCCTTATAAAACCTTCAATCCTGCATTTGACCTAATTCTCGAATCCCCTTCATCCTCCCTTTTATGTTTCTCTCTTTAAGTGTCTCTGAAAAGCCACAAACATGACAGAACAAAGTGTAAGCTCCTTATAGTTGATTTTGAAAGGTTTGGACAATAAATCTTAGGACGGGTTAGGGCCATTTCATCTCGCGGTCTTCAAATGACTCCATACTAGGAGAATTAATTACCCTCTTCTCCATGCTATGGTTTAATTTTGGGATCCCTAGAAACGTGTTTTTTGGCTCAACATGATAGAAATATGCCCCTTACCAGAGCAATTCGAGGCAATTCTTGGTCATCGTACAGATTCCACTTGCCAACTTGCAATTCCTGCTCTTGAAAATCCGGATTCTCATTCCATTCAATAATAAATGGCGCGTATGTTTAATCTTCCACCTCGGTCTTCCTTCCACTGTATCTCCAATTCAGAAATCAAATTAGAGTCCCTCCTTGAAGTCATCATGATTGTGGATGAAGGGGAAACTTACTGGCCCCGCATGTTAGCCTTTTATTTATATGCTCAATTTCTACTGGTTTCCCCCTTAGGGGGATACAATACGAAGATCCTCTCCATCCTCGATCAAGTGGAGTCAGGGCTCAATCCCTTCCCTCTCATCTTAGCAAAAACCATCATTAGATTGGATGACTTCACAAGGACGCGATGGTTCTTCGGAAGCCCCTTTTTGCTGAAGGTAAGTTCCCATTGCCCCTCCTTTACTTTCAACTACCAATACTGCTTATACCTAAAAATTTGTAATCCCGTAGATGTGGTTTTATGAAAAGCTAGGCTTGATAGAACCTCCTCAAGACATTAGGCATTATTAGGCCAAACATTATCGAACAAGGAAACTACATCCCATCCCTGTAGACATTCGTGGTTGGCTATCAACATTCCTTGATACACTAATTTACTGGATGTGTCCCTGGTGGGGTTTGCAGTATGTGACCCTTTGGTCTTATACATATTGCGTCTCGATTGCCGGTTTCCATTTTGCCACATTTTACAATCCAGCCTGCCTCTGTCGCCAATATGGTCATAAACAACTGATTATAGAGCCTGTTCATGAGTTCAAGCCAGGGCCACTTTCTCAGAATTTCCTAGACCACCTAGTGGCAACTTAGCCTCGAAGAGTCATCGAAAGAAACTTAAGCTATAATGGTGATCAGACCACCGATGATCATTATAAAGCATGGGTTTGCTTGCAACAGACAGAAAGATACGAGTTTATTAAATATAAAAAGATAATAGAATTACAAATGTTAAGTTCACAGGGTAGGCAACAAAACAAGATAAGACAAAACTAGCTCATGGAATGAATTCGTCGTTTTCCCTTTTGTTAGAAGTAATTTTCCTTTTGTACTAGTTAAACAGCTTGTAATGGACACATTATGCAATGTTTAATGACAATTGAAGCAATCCATTTCATTTTACTTAAGCACAAAACGTATATACATTTCACTTCTGGTACATCTCATGTTATTAGTTGGTTTGCCCTTGCAAGTTTTCCAACTAACCATTTTGTGCCTCTCCTTCCCCTTTTATTCGTCCTTAACTTTTGCCTCGACTGCCTCTTTCGAGGTTTTCAGTCCAGCATGACTCTTATTTTCTTTTTCTCTTATTTTCTTTTTAGTCTCTAATTTTTGCCTAGGTAGCCTCTTTTTGAGGTTTTCTCCCTAGCGAGACTTTTTATAGAAAGTATTTCTTGAGTTTGTCTAGGTTGATGGGTTCTTTGAACTCGTTTCCCTCCATGTTAGACAAAATGGCAGTGCCTTTCAAAAACAGCTTCTTTACTAGATACGGTCCCTCCTAGTTGGGCTTAAACTTTTCTCGAGGATCGGTCGTGACTGATCTTGTGAGTTTCAACACCAGATCCCTTTCTCGAATCTTACCTAGCTTGATCTTCTTATTGTAGGGACATGCTATTCTTCTCTGATACAGCTGAGAATGATACATATCCTTCATCCTCTTTTTGTCCAGCAGTGTCAACTGAGCCAACCGACTTTCGACCCACTGATACTTGGGGAGTTTAGACTCCAGAAGGACTCTCAACGACCTTATCTCGACCTCTACGGGCAAAACTGCCTCACACCTATAAACTAAGGAGTATAGAGTGACCCCTGTCGAGGTTCTAGCAGTATTACGGTACCCCTATAATGCGAATTGTAAGTACTCAACCCAATCTCAGTAATTTTCCAGTGTCTTAGCCAATATCTTTTTTACATTTTTATTTGCTGCTTCTTTCGCTCCGTTTGCCTGTGGCCTATATGGAGATGATTTGTGGTGCTCAATCTTATAGTCCTTTAGTAGTGTGGCTGTCTCTGCTCGAAACTGAACACCATTTTCTATGACTATGTGGTGTGGCAGACCATACCTGTAGATTATGTTCTTTTCGATGAACCTCGACATCTGCCTCACCCCCACGGTAGCATAAGATTCAGCCTCAACCCACTAGGAGAAGTAGTCAATGGCCATAATGATGTACTGATGACCATTAGTTGCTTTTGGCCTTATCTCCCCTATGATGTCAATCCCCCATAAGAAAACGACCAAGGAGATGTCATTCCTTGAAGTTCCATATATGGTAGGTGGCTAACATCACCATATGTTTGGCAACTTTGACATTTCTTCACAAATCCAACATAATCCGCTTCCATAGTGAGCCAAAAGTACCCCTGGGAAGCTATTTTCTTTGCCAAGACTATCCCATTCATGTGTGGTCTGCACACCCCTTCATGAATTGCTTCCATAAGCTTCCGACCTTCATCCTTATCGACACATCTGAGGTGTACCCCAACTGGCATTCTTTTGTATAACATCCCCCCGTGGTGTATGAACTGCCAAGATAACATTTGTAGGGATATCCTTTCTTTCTTATCAGCGTCATCCAAAAATTGCCCAGTTTCCAGATACCTTTGTAAATCATAGAACCAAGGTTTCTCAATGACATCAACTGGCATTACTTTCACCTCTTTGTAACAAGGGGCTCAAGACTTTATGAGAACTAAGGGTTTGGCCTCTGGTTGCTTCCCACTTTCCCATATGGAGGCCAGTGTGGCTAGGGCATTTGCTACCTGGTTTCCTTCCTTTGGAAAATAGACGAATTTACATTGTGTAAAGGAGCACATAATGGTGGTCAACTATTCCCAATACAGTCGTAATCTGTTTTCTTTTATCTCCTATTCTTTGGTGGCTTATTTTATAACTAGCATGGAATCTCCATATACAGTGACATTTTCTGCCCCTGTACTACGCAATGCTTCTAAGCCAAAGATGCAGGCTTCATATTCTGCTTGGTTATTGGTTGCTTCAAATTTGAGCCTTTTTGCCATCGGGATCATTTCTCCTTCTGGCATAACCAAAATTACTCCTATCCCAGCCCCCTTGTTGTTAACAGCTCCATCAAAGTACATTTCCCAATCTTGTATCTCTATTGCCCCTAAATGCTCTTCAAGGAACTCCAACTTCCACTCTTGGGTGTCCCTGACCAGGCTTTGTGCTAAGAAGTCTGCTACTGCTCTTCCTTTTACTGTCTTTTTAGCCATATACTTTGTATCAAATTCTGTGAGCAAAACGAGCCACCTAGCCAATTTTCCCGTAAGAGACGGGGTCTGTTGGAGGTACCGGAGGGGATCATGTTTGGAAACTGCTTGCACCTTATACGACTGGAAGTAGTGTCAAAGTTTCCTCGTTGCCCAGATCACTGCTAGACAAGTTTTCTCTACTAAACTATAAGTAGCTTCGTAGGGTAGAAGCTTCTTACTCGGGTAATATACAACATGCTCTATTTTCCCTTCACCTTCCTGTACTAGCATTACCCCTATTGCATCCTTTTTAATTGCCAGATACAGGATTAAGACTTTACCTGGTCTCGGCGGTTGTAAGACAGGGGGATTCATCAGATAATCCTTAATAGTTTTAAAAGCTTGTTGACACTTCTCGTTCCACATAACAGGTTGGTCTTTCTTCAGAAGCTTAAAGATAGGGTTGCAGATGGTTGTTAGTTTGGCTATGAATCTATTGATATACTGTAAGCGCCCTAGAAACCCTCGGACCTCTTTTTCATTTTTTGGCGCAGGCATATCCCTGATTACTCTAATTTTATCTGGATCCATCTCTATTCCTTTTTGACTGACAATGTGTCCCAACAGTTTCCCAGATGTGACCCCAAAAACACACTTCTTTGGGTTTAGTCTGAGATTATACTTTTCTACCCTAGCCAGAAACTTGTCTAGTGCTTCAAAATGCCCTTCCCTAGTTGTAGATTTCACCATCATATCATCTATATACACTTCGACCTCTTTATGGATCATGTCATGCAGTAGGGCAGTTGCCATCCTTTGATAAGTGGCCCCTGCATTTTTCAACCCGAAAGGCATCACTTGGTAACAGTACATGCCCCATTCGGTGATGAATGATGTCTTCAATCTATCCATTACCACCATCATGATCTGATTTTATCCCAAAAATCCATCCATAAAAGAGTACATTGCATTGGAAGCCACACTATCAATCAATGTGTCAATATGCGGTAGGGGAAAGTCATCCTTAGGGCAGGCTTTATTCAAATCTTGGTAGTCCATACACACTCTGACCCTTCCATCCTTCTTGGGAACTAGAACTATATTTACTAACCACTGAGTGTCCTCTACCACTTCTAAAAACTTTGCCTTCAATTGCTTTTCGACTTCTTCCTTAACCAAGAGAGCCCATTCTAGCCTTAGCCTCCTTTGCTTCTGCTTTATTGGCACTATGTGAGGGTATGTAGGGATTCTATGTTCTGAGATCTCCCTGTCGATTCCGGGCATGTCTTCATAACCCCAAGCAAATACTTTCTGTCTCTTTTTTAAGATATTTTCCATTTTTTCTCTCTCATCATGAGTTAAGCCAGAAGCAAGCAGTATATTTTTAGGATTATCATCTGTGCCTAAATTAAATGATTCGGTTTACGTGGAATTAACATTAAACATATGCATGAAATGATCATCACAAACAGAATAACCATTAGGGAGCACATCACACAAATAAGCAAATTCAAATTTCATTGCATTCACTTTTGAAAAGAAAAGATCGTCAGCTTCAAACAGAGAAGTTATGGAAATATCAAAGTCATTATAAAAGACATATGTGATAGAATTGAGGATGTAGGTCTCAAAGTCTAGGTCTTTGTTATGATCATCAATGCTCTTTGCTCTGAAGTAGCTTCATCCTCTTTAGACTCCTCTTCGACCAGTACCAACTCCTCAGTAGGGGCCTTTTCAATAGCAGCTTCCCCAGTTTCACTCATAAATTCAGCAAAAATCTCGAATCCTGGGATAACTTCCCTAGCCACTAGGAGAGGTTTTGGAGTTCCTCTGTGTGGGTGCCCGGTGCCTTACTTTAGAAAGATTCCCACAAAGTCTTCTTTCTAGCTACAATTTCCTCCTCCTTTTCTTCAAACCGGTCTAACACACCTAATTCCTTCCCAGCTTTGTCAACCTCTTTGAATCCTAGCCCACGCTTTAGAACAGGTACCTTACTTCCTATAAACTCTGAAGGTCCGCTCTGATTTTTCCCTAACCCCATGCCGGGCAGAAAATTCATATTGCACATCATTCTCAGAACCCTTTCATCCATCTCATCTTCATAGATCACACAGACTTCAAAACTAGGGCTAGGGGAAACCTCTTTAGGGGTCAACTTCAGTGCGGCTATGACGACTTCAGTTTCGACTGAGATGGTGATAACTCTTCCTTCATGTGGAAACTTAACCTTCTGATGAATAGTGGATGGAACGCCGCCCAAGGGGTGAAACCATGGCCTTCCTAGTAAAATGGCAAAGGTTACCAGGATATTAATCATATGCAGGTCAACCCAGACTTCTATAGGCCCTATTCTGACTAACGCCCTAAAAGTTCCCTCCACAGATCTTTTGGTGTCATCATAAGCCTTGATAACTACTTCATAAGGCTTTAAGTCAGCTACCGTCAGCCCTAGCTTTGGCAGAATCTTCAATGGACACACATTAATGGTAGAACCATTATTAACCATCATGCAACAGGTCATCTTCCCTTTTACCTCGGCTTTGATAAACAGGGATTTGTGGTGATCTCTCCCTTTTAGAGGCAGATTGTCATTGGAAAAAGTTATCATTCCTTGAGAAGTTTTCGTTAGTGACTGGACCATCTGTTTTGGGGGTGGAATTATTGGAAATCTTCCTTTGGTCTAGTGCCAGGACCAAGGCTTCCCTATGATCCCTAGAATGCATGAGTAACTCCCAAACACTGGCAATGGTCTCTCTACTTTGTTCTACCTCCTTTCCCTTTTCTACACATTCTGCCTTTTCGGGCCCAACCTTAGTAACCTCAGCTTCTTTTTTCTTTTCTTTGACTTTTCCCATAGACTGACTTGGCTCACACCCCTCGTTGTCCTATAGGTCATCTCATTCTCTGCTTTCGTCATCAGAACTCCATATGTCCAAGACTTGTACCCGTAATTCCGTGGGTCATTTGCTTGTCCTCAAGTTTTCAGGCTCGGTCGGTTGGGAATAGTGAGGACAAAAGTGAAGGAGTGTAGGACCTGTTCTTCTGTTAGGCTAGAGCTGACCATCAGAATGGATGGGTTAGGAGGTGGTACATTTGGTAATTGGGTAATGGTTTGGTTTGAGTGTTTGGTTTTCTATTTTCTGGGTCGATAATTTTACCTGACTCTATCAAATCTTGGATTTCATGCTTTAACCGGACGCAATTGTCTGTGTCATGCGCAATGGTCTGATGAAATTTACAGAAAAGCTTTGGGTTGGCTCCAGGAAAGGGTTGTTGTGAAGGCAAAGGTCGTAGCAGGTTCTTCTCAATGAGCTTATCGAGGACTTTGGACATAGGACGTCCCAGGTTAGAAAATCTCTGGGGCTGTCTAATCGTATTGACTTGTACATTACGACTCGGTGGTCGAATAGCATGAATCTGAGCATTACTGCTTGAGCTAGCCACCTCTTTGCCCCCAGAACCTCTTCTGAAGAATTTCTTCTCTAGAGCCAAATCTGATTCTTTCTGGACCCCAAATCTGTATGACTCTTCAAAATTTCTGATCCCCAGATCCCTCAATTTCCTAGACAATGCGGGAACACACCCTTCTATTGCCAAGACCAATTGGTCGGACTCAGCTGGCCTATGCCTCATCAAGGACAATTTTCCCCTCCAACGAGTCAGGTAATCAATAAAAGGCTCACTAAAGTTCTGCTTAGTATTCTATAAATCTCTTAAGCAAACTTCTAGTTGGACGTTGAGACCATATTGCTTAACAAAAGCAATGCACAGTTCTTTCTAATCCGACTGAACATGCGGTTCCAAGGTATAATACTAACGAATCGGCACTCCTTCCAGTGAAATAGGGAACTGCTTAACAATTTTGCTCTCAGTTAGCTCAGTAGCTTTCATGTATGTTACATATTGCTTCAAATGCAAATGGGGATCCTCAGCACCAGTATACTTCTTCATGTCTGGGAATTTAAACTTATGAGGCAGCTGTTCATCACCCTTTTCCAAATTCAGATCATAATCTAGGGGGGCGACCATACCCTTCTCCTTCATCATTACCTATATCTGGTCATATTCTTATCCCACTCAATCTGACCCACATCCTCAGCTTGGATGATATTTCTTTGATTCACCGGATTGGCTAATACCATTACATTATCTTCTTCCCTTCCCTTAATCGGTATTTCCTTGTCAAGGTCGATCGGATCGATTAGTGGTGCATTGGGTGGCTATGTTGGCTGACTTTCTTTGATAAGCTCAGTAATCTCCCCCATCATTTCTCTCATCATAGCCTGGGATTCTGTTATTACTTCTTGTTTCCACCGTGCCCCAAATGCCTCTAGATTGAATCCTCCTACCATTCCTAATCTGAATTTCTGACCAAACGACCTGAACTAGCTCGGATCCACCCGGTTGAGCTTGAAGGATCTATAGTGCTGCAAAATAGTCGATTAGAATGATGCATGATATGTATGCATGATATGCAAGTTCATTATATTTAGAAACAAAAAGGTCACACACGAAAAGATATACAAGATCAAAACATGAAACTTAAACGTGCAAATTTCTGCCCTTATTTCTCCCACACACGTATTCGATGGAGAGTATCTTATCCTAGGATTTTTGGCCTGGGTTTTAATTATCAGCGGGGGATAACAAAATCGATGTATGCAATAAAACTCTCAAAATGATTTAGACAAGTAATAGTTCCTTTAAATAAAGCTCGAGTCCACTTTTTATGAGCTAAGATCCTTAGCACCATAAACTTGCTTGTCAAGGACCATTTAAAATGGGTTATGAGTAGGCGTGAGAGGCCTTTGTTGACTAGATTATTTATAACGGGCTTTGGTTGGACACAAGGGCTCATTTTATTTTGGACTACTTATTGATGGGCTCGAGATTTATTTTAAGGGTCCATTACATGGCATAATACACATGCATGTGGGAAAATTCCTAAGGATAGTTGCTAAGTCATTACATGGGCTTGAGTCTTGGGTAAAAAGGCTTCGGCTCCCATAACGATATACATCCATATACGTCTCCCCACTCAAGGGTCAAACAACGTGGATTAGTACGTGTCGTGAGTGACAATAATCAAATATTCCGCCACCAGGTTTGAGTGAAACGTAGGTAGCGAAGTATTGACTATTGTCGGGTTTATTCGGGATTGAAGTGTTCATTGTGTGTAAAATGTGTAGTGAATGCATAAATGCAGGATGAAATAAGAAAATAATTAAAGATGATAAAACACAAAACACTGGAATCAGTTTCTCTATCCCCAGTGGAGTCGCCACTATAGGCGGCGGGGTTTAGCGTGCGCCTAAGTGTTTGGCAACCATGGCACTATGTGGGCTCGAGGCCCATTAGAAAATACGATATAGGTCTTGGGCCTATTCGGAGATGGAGTTGCCACCTAGATAAAAGTTAGGACACACTGTACAACAATTGGATCCCACAGAGGTTCCCAGAAGCCGTCATCAGAGATCGAGTTCGGAAATGGAGTATGAGCATTTGAATGCTCACCCAACCTTGCGGTTGGCCTCCGTTTGTGTTTTGTGTTTTATTACCATTTAATTATTTAATTATTTCCTCATTTACCACACGTAATGAAATTGCCTTCGGATAATTACCAAATTTTATAATCAAGTCCGAGTTTGCACATTAGTCCAATTTCATGCCTTTAGGTCCCAACATTCAAAAAACACAGTAAATGAAATAAATAATAATTTACAACCATACATTCAAAATTAAAAGGGAGAGGGATTAAGGATTACAATGCTTTTTAGCTAAATAAACTAATAATATACAGAAAATAAACCAAACATATACTGAAAATGAACTATTAAAATAATATAAAAGTGGCAATATGGAAGAGGTAACTAGCAAAAGTGACTACTTGATGACAGAAATCATCAAGTAATTCCTATAAATAACACACGGTTAGCCCTTCCTTTCACAAAAAATGAAATCACATGTAACGATATTTACAAAGAGGTTCTATAAAGAGGTTGTCACATTATAAATTAAAGAAAGTATCAAACAATCAAGGTGATCACCATCATGCAATCATATAGACATATTTAAGGTCAAAAGAGGACATACCTAAGCGGACATCATGACAAACGTTAATAAAAAAAGAAGCAGGAAGCAGGTTAACTCTGTAAATGAGGCGGTCACTTCATTTAAGAGGCAATTGCCTCATTAAGATGAGGCGATTGCCTAATCAATAGGGCTATTACAATTTTGAGACAAAAACTGGTAGCATGCGCACAAAAGATAAGCTTCCTAAAAAACTGTCAATGGGGAGATCGCCTCATTGACGAGGCGATCGCCTCATTGACGAGGCGATCGTCTCATTACGATGAAGAGGCGTCGCCTGACCATCAGATCGGCTTTGACTCTCAAGATGTACAGACTTATACTCTAAGTAATCAAAACATACATATACACACTCTACACCCATCATACTGTGACTACATGTAAAGGTATTCAAAGACCCAACAATAAAGTGAGATATCAAGCTAAACCCATTAGAGATAAACCTAAAATATACTAAAGACTCAGTTACACACAAGTAAGAACATACAAAATAATGAACATGTCAAGTTTAAAGTGCAGATTTTATACCAAAATGAGAGACCCTCAGAGCTGCTTTGATTGAGATCCTTGCTAGGATGTGGTATCTCTCCTTGACACAAGTTTCTTCCTTCTTCTCTTATGGGAAAGTGGACCTCCTCTCTTCAACCTTCCTCCCTTTTTTCAGGATATTTTCTTTCTTCTTCTCCTCTCTCTCTCTTTTTAGAGCTTTCTTTTCTCCCCCCCCCCCCGAGCTCCTTAGCCCATCATGAGCTCTCCTAGCCTTTTTTCCTTCCCTAAAAGTCTTTTCCTCATGCAAGAAGATAGTCTAAAGAGTGGGGCCCGCACCACTTGATTGTCATGATTGTAACTGTAAGTGGGCTGCCATAGAGGCGGCACCTCATCGATGAGGCGATTGCTCCATTGGCAGCTGCCAAAAAGGCCATCACCTCATTACACTGAGGCGATGCCTTTTGGGCCCGGGCCTGCATTGGGCCAAGCGAGCTTGGGCCGAATTTGGATAGCTGGGCTTGGTTTGGGGTTTTTTGGGCTTCTGGATTTTCAAGTCCACTTTCCACTTAAAGATTCAAGTTTCATTCTCGTGTCTAAGTATCACATTCTCATCATTGGGCTTGATAATGGGCCGATCAAACTGAGCACCCCTAATTCGTCCCTTAACACGGGCCAACCGAACTGGGTGTCTACAATAATTTATCCCCTAACATGGGCCGGTCAAACCGAGCACCCGTAATTAGTTGTGCATGGTTAATACTGCCAATAAAATTGTACAACAAAAAGTATGACTTTAAAAGACCATTAAAATAACACAATTTCATTTTCTTTATTTCCACCAAAGTTATAGACGACACTTCAAAGTTTCTATAGACATAAACATCACCTCATTTGGAACTATAGAATTCTAGATATGGCTTTTGCTTACAATATATACTAGTCCTATTAAGGCACCTCCTCGTTACTAAGGCATTACCTCAATGTACAGAGGCATCGCCTGATCGTTTAGGCATCCAATTTCTACATAGAGGTGACACCTCTATGCCTTAGGAACCTAATTTCACCATCATTTTTTAGCTAACACTTTATTATATTACTTTTTTATAACACAATCCACCCCCAGGTAATTTCACATGTTAGTTCATATATAGTTAAGCTTTTATAGAGTTATTTGACATTAAACATAACATTTACTTCAATAATTTTATCAAGAGTTCATCACTCAAATCATCTTAATATATTTCATAACATAGCAGTAAGTTATCATGAAGATTTTGATAAATTTAAATAGTACTTGGCTCAAGAACTTTAATAGTAAGAAACTTAAGTAAATTCCAACAAGAACACATGCTTAGCAAAACCATAACTTTGGAATGTCAATACATAAAGTTCCAAGGTAGAAAAAGAACAAATAATTTAGGTAGATATAATAAAATTTAGAAAAATCACTTACCAGCAAAAGGTATTCATTTCGATGAAATTTCAAAAAAAAAAAAACTCAAGAAGAAAAAGGAGGAATTCACTCACTCTTTTCAACAATCACAAACCTATAATCCTCCCTCAATTACCTTCTAGCAATTATTTTGATTTCGTAAAGAATCAAGAGCAAAATGCTATGATTAATCTCCACCAAACCAAAATTATATGAATGAAAATTACATTTTTCAGAGTTTATAATCAATGGATATCAACATGCAAGTGATACCTTACCTAATCTTAGCGTAAATCTTGCTAACAATTCAGCTCTACCACCCTTCCTTTCATTAGTAAAAAACAGCCACCGTTCTCTCCATCTTTTTCTTCTTTCTATATTTTATTAATGTAGAGCTTTCTTTTTATTTTATTTTTTACATTGATTACATGTCTAGGGGTATAAGTAAGACTCACATGGCCTTTAGCACCTCACCTCTCCTAATTATACTTAATTTCTTATTTTTTCCCTTCATTTAATGATTAAACCTTTCTTATTTACTTTTCTTTCAATTACACTTTTGTACATTGAATTAATTCCTGCTTCATTGTCTGTTTAATCCTTTAATGCGTCTTTTAATTTATTTCTCCATTAGACTTAATTTTATTTTCTTGATTAATATATTTAGGTTTTGTTTTTATCTTTAAAAATTAATACTCATTTTGGGACATAATCTGTGACATGACATGTCAATTTATTTTTTTAGAAATTGATATATTTTTTACGTAATGTTTTAATATTATTTGCATGAAGTGCGACTGACCATATAGCTAGTTTTATTAAGAAAACTTTAGAAAAAAAATTAACATGATGATACCAACTATACCCAAGTCTACATGCCTCCTCTAGAAATCCAATATAGACAAACTCTTAAGTGAAAAAATCTAAAGAAAATACAAAAATTATAGTATAAGATAACAAACAAAGATAGTCAAAAAAAAAAAGAAAAAATAAAAGACTACAACATTAATGCTATCAAACAATCAACAATGGTGCAAAGAAAGCAACAATGACTCAAAAGAAAGATAAGTAATCAAATATAGTTGATCAGCCATGTAGGGTAGAAGGAGAGGGCAACTAAAATAGAAGGATTATAGACAAACTCCTACTAAACTCTAGTTTTCTCCCTCTTTAACTCACACATTATTTCATTCTCAAAATTGTTACAAAAATGATGGCTAATAGGATTAACACAACATGTTCTCTCTTCCCTCATACATGATACACAATCTGCTTTTGTCCCAGGGAGGCAAATCATAGATAATGGTCTTCTAGCATTAGAAATTTTTCAAAAAATAAAAAAAAGTGGCTCAAAAGGATTTTCTGCCTTAAAATTAGACATGAACAAAGCTTATGATATAGTTGAATGGTCTTTTCTTAGGAAAATAATGGAAAAAAAATGTGATTCCCTACCAGGGTGATTTCTTTGATCATGTCTTCTGTTTCAATTATTTCTTATTTAATTCTTGAAATGGTGCACTAGTGGTTTTCATTAAACCTTCTAGAGATTTGCTTTGTAGGGACCATTATCTCCTTCTCTTTTTCTTTTGTGTGCAAAAACTCTTTCAAGTTTAATCATATATGTGGAGTATGAGAATCTCTTATATCGTTTAAGGATCTGTATATAAGCACCAAAAACTTCTCATATATTTTTTGCAGATGATAGCATCATTTATGGAGGGGCAACTTAAAGAGAACTCTAGGCTATTGGTTATGAACCTGCTTTAGGTCAAAAGATAAATTTTAAAAAATAAAAAATTTCATTTAGTGCTAATTTGTCTTTTGATTGTTGCAATTTGTTAAAATCTTGCATAGGTATCAAACAAGTGGATAAACATGCAAAATATTTTGTGGATAGAATAAAAAAGAAGCTTGTAACTTGGGAGGAAAGGTCTCTATAGATTATTAGGAAAGAAACTTTAATCATAGCAATCACCCAATCGATTTTAGTCTATTTGATGAGTTGTTTCAAATCATTGCTTGCCAATTGTGGGGTAGGTGATCTAAATATATAACATTTTATTAGTGCTCATGGGACACTTTATGTCAATCAAAAGCAAGTGGTAGGATGAGATTTCAGAACATAAAATCTTTTAATGCAGTGATGCTGGCTAAATAAGGGTGGCAAATTTAGATAGCACCTTATTCTCTTTCAGCTCATTCTTTAAAGGCTCAATATTTTCCAAGAGCTAGTTTTAGAAGCTAAAAAAGGAATCCTAGGTATTATTGGCAGAGCATAATGAATGTAAGAGATGT